>WTXF01000045.1:0-224772 GCA_022496215.1 Russula brevipes | reverse complement strand
CTGCCTTCATTCTTTTCGAATTTAATACCACTTCGTCTGCCTTAGCCTCCTTTGCTGAGCATCGCATCAAAAACTGAGGGCAAAATCTCCACACGCGGTTCTTCCATCCCACCCGAGTCACGCGATTCGTTCCCCAAAGTTGACGATATGTCTCGTCGCATCGAAGCTTCTCCTTATGTCTCCAAGTAAGTGCCGTACAACGTCGACAACATTTCTCAGAGTCTGTATACCCTTACAGCGATGGCCGTGTCGCGAATGTTGCACACGTACAGCCCTCCCTCCCCCTCCAATCGCAACGCTACCTCAGTCCCCTTCACTTTCCTCTTCTTCACTGGACCGTTCTTCTGTGTCTTCGCCGGCCCCAACCAGACGAGGTTCGATTCAAAGTGCGCATATCGCTGCCGCTTATAACGGCGATGTCTGTTATTCAGGTGCCGAGTCCGAGCGCCCACGTGGATTTTATCAGCAGTCCCCGGGTATCACGGAGCCCCCATATCGTGTTCGGCCACGGGTTGAACCGCGTTATCCACCCACTCACGAAGGAAATGTCCGCGCTGTAGGATATCCTCCCGCAACGCACGTAGTCCCATCCCAGATACCTGGTGGGACACACGATATTGGTTATCACTATCCCGGACAGCAGCAATTCAACGCTATATATACGGACGATGCCACCACCAAACTAAACGACCGTATTCGCAGACGATGTTTCAACTGCTGCACCACAGATACGTCTACTTGGAGAAGATCCAGCCTAAACCCAGGCAAGGTGGTTAGTGTGTAACGCGGGTCTCTGCAACGCTGTCTCATCCTGTTCCAGCTTTGCAACAAATGTGGCTTGTTTGAGCGTACCCACAACCGTGCAAGGCCAGAGCAATTTCCTCACAAGCGTGGTCCTCTCGCTTCGTCATCGCTCAAAGTACGTACATCACCACCCCAGCACAGCGCAGTCCCTCCTGTCAGTGCACTGCCACCTCACCAGTACAACCATCCATCCATCGCCCCTTTACTCTCTCGTACGGAAACCGCCCACGTAACACCCCGCGGAGAGGCCTTACCTCAGATACAATCATGGCTTCCCTCTACCTCAACTCCGGCTGGTGAGTACCTGCCTCCCTGGGAATCCTTGCTTTCTCGACAGACCCACTTACCGTCCCGTAGCGCCCGTATCATACCGTTCTCGCACCCCGTAGTTTCTGACGGTATCTCTTGTTTCGTGTATGATCCTCTCAACCCTCCACTGGCTCCCGTGAAAATGCGCATCAAGCACTTTCTGAAAATTCCCACCCTGTGCCCTTTGCGTAATGTCTCTGTTGTCGTATGTTACCGAGCACGGGAACGCATTTATTGCTTTCCCCGCCTTATCCCACGGTAACTCCCCATCCCACTTCCCCCTTCTCCGTATCAGTCTATAGATCGTCCTCGTCACGCTGCTCTACTGCCTCTGTACCCTCTGCTTGCAACGGTATTCACCGACTCTGTGATATACATGTAACGTGGCACCACTGGCTACTCACTATCGACCTGCTGTATTGTTCTGTACTTTTTGGGCCGGAATCTATGGCCACTTACACCGTGTATGACCAAATTTCGACTGAACCGTCTGGGATGTGGGCTTCCTACCCGTCCAGCAGGCGGTGCCTGTTTGATGATGATGCTACTTTCTTGATTGGGCAGTGTCACACGGAAATGACGGGGAACGGCGTGCGGCGTGCTAATTGACACCGACACCCACGAGGGGGGCAATCCCGAGCCAAGGGAATGGAATGATAAATATGGCCTGAGTGAGTGTTATACATATAGATATATGTAATGCGCGCGAGACCCCTTTACGCGGCCTTGTTTTCACTTTCGAACTGAAAAATGTCGAAATCATGTATCACAAGTACATCTAGAAACATGACCCAGCCTATTCTAATATAAACGTGCACAAATTTCTCGTCGAATGAGGAATGGACTGCGTTAGTTTGGGTAGGGCCAGATTTATGAACAGCTGCTTGTTTAGCTCGTCTATCATGTCATAGAGTAGATGGGAGGCTTGGGTCTCCGTATGTATCACCAGCGAAGCGTTGACAATCGGTTCAAGATTTCTATTTATTCGTTTGCATGTGTTGCGCTAATGCAAACCTCGTTATCTGTACGTCGAGCCTGAATAGCCTGAGTACTGAGTCCCTGCCTGGCTTAACATAGGGATATGGGCTTATCTAGGTGATTAGAATGCCGGATCTCATTTCTGCCCACGTCTCCTGCTTTTGTGAGGCCGCGCATGCTGGTGCAAAACATACTTCAGGGTGTGATGGAGGAGCGGCGTGCGCCATCACTGTCAGATTGGTAAGAGTGAGAACAAAGAAGCAACCTTGGCGGCACCCCACGCAATTGCGGGCGGTTGATCCCGAAAGAAGCGACGACATATTGCCCCAGGTAAACATCCCAGCAGCTACACACCATGCCCTGCTCTGGAGCTGTCGTTCTTAGCTTGTCCTGTATCCCATCGCCACTATTACCGCATTGATTGCGACAGCTAAGTCATGATTGGCACATGCTGACACCGCGAAGCCATGGTTCTTTCTTGAATGTCATCCTATGAATGGGGGCGTTGGTCGCTCAGACACCTGTCATGACAAAGAATGATGGAGAGCCACCCCATTTGCACGTTTTGGTGTTGTAGTGTCGGCAATACTCCACTTGTACGCCTCTATGGATGGCACTAACCCAAATAGCCCCGCTCCCTCTCCCTCTGGAGCACGGAATCCCTGCGCCCGCGCTCACGCCTATTTTCTTTCGACTCGTTGTGTCCAAGCCAAGACTTGATCCCTATGATAAAATCGCGTGGTGATGTTTCAAACGCCGTGTCGGACCCCTGTCAGCATGATAGGGACACTCAATCTGGCGGCGTCGAAACGATTGGAACAACAGGAAGCCGTGGTGATGTGTCAGTGCCGAACAATGGCCGAAATTGGAAGGCAGCGCGTTCGACAGCGTCGCAGTAGTGTGTCCTGGACTGTGACTCAGAACATATAACCCTATGCACACTTGCTGCGAAGAGTAGCGCCAACGAAGTGGCCAGTAAAGGTAATTGTGATATGATCAGCAGAACGGGACGAGTTGGCTGAGACTGATGGAGATGGGAGAAATAGCTTTATTGGATATCGGTATTAGCTAAACTGCGATCCCATTCGAAGGGTTGCCTTATCAGTGAGAGCGCTGAGAGGTGATAAGTCGCTCGGCGAACCTAATACAAGTGCCACCGAGTGATATTGATCCAGCAGCCTACACACTTGTGGCCGTGTTCGGGTGAGAGGAGCCTGTTCTTGGCTCAAATGCATACTTGCAAACGAGGAATATAGCCCCATGTAGACCCGGGTGTTAGTCATCGTTGGCTATCACCTGAACCTCGTGGCGCTCTTCCGAAAGCCGCAATGTAGACAAAACCCACGTTCTATTCCTGAAAATGGCTTCCCGAAAAAGTGTTCTTACGTACCTCGTCTCTTCTGTTGCGCCCAACGGACCTCCCCGCTTCGTATGGGAATACCATCAGTATCAATAAGAACCTTGAAATCCCTGTGAATGGAAGAAGCCTCCACCGCTTTTCTGCACGGCGACCTCCCAGACACTACCCTCTCCTTGTAAGCGTGGCCCAAGCATGACCAGGTTTACTTTCGGTGCCTAGTAACACACGCGGAAGGTCTAGTATGACAGGCATTCAAATCTATATCTTAGACAAACGACGTGGTGTCTTACCTGGCCCGGGATCAGGGATTTGGCAGAGTGAGGAGATTGGCCGCCTCTATCTGGCAAACGGGGTAAGACTTACTGAAGCTCGGATCCTCATCAGGAGTTATTAAATAGATTGATGAGTATTCATGATGGATTTTAGGACCCAAGGCGTCGCAGTAACGCGTTGAGTCTATTTTTGTAGGGATTACTGTGGGGTATGCGTCTGCAACTTCGAGTGTCACGACTCGGACTTGCTCCACCAGAGGCATCGGACCAAGCTTCGCTTGAAGCTTCGACAGTTCGACGGTCGATCGCAAGGTCGATCGGACGGAACGCCGGTAGCACCTCCTTCACCAAAGAAGGGTGACTATATAACCTCGTCATAAATGCGCATAAGTTGGTTCCTATGCGTGACGTGCTGTCTGTATGCGAGTGCGAGAACTGGAAAGCGAGGGGGAGGTGGAGCCATAATCGCGGAGCTCCGGGCGGAGTTAGAGTGTCCTGTGGTTCTGATCCGCTGCGAAAATCACATGATGTTCTGATGCTACTTGTCTGTTCTCACGTCCATTCATGGTAGTACTCCTCGTCCGTGCTCAGCGCTCAGCGCTCACCCTGGCCCCTACCTTCCGTTAGGATAGCACTTATTGTATGCTGATAAAAATGTGGGACCGAGTCCCACGAATTTCGATCAAAAGCAAACCCGAAAATATAATACGTAATCTAATCAAATATTTATATATTTTGACCTACCACTCCGACACCGTTCTCCTAGAACTTGATTCACACTCCCATTCATAGGCGCACAGATTGACCGAATATTTTCGTCCACACTCTAACTCTAAGCGTAACGGACTGGAAACTGTAATGGGGGTGGACTAAGGCCGAGGTACGGTCAATTCTCACTCCGCTCGGGTCCTACCGCGATCGCTTTTTTCAAGACTACAGTACCGCCCCAACCAATACCGTAAAGTCAGTTGTAAAGATGCTGAGTTGCACGTTCGTTCATTGTAATGAATGCACCGCAGTTCATGTCGAGCACTTGATATGCCGTGCGTTTGTGGAAAGTCGCGATTTCGTTGAAAATTTCATCATTTCTACGAACGTGGCAAGCCCATCATTCCTGCGCCACCACTGGCGCGATTGAGTGCGGATGACAGGGCAACAATGACACGAGAGAGGTCATTGAGTCATTTCCCCTATCACATCACGTCCGTTTCATTCGTCATCCGTCATCAAATGCATCACACCCCGGACTCTGGACTGTTCCTTACCCCAATCTCGCTCGGGACCTGAAGCCTGAAGCTTGAAGGCCTTAAGCCTCAAGGATCAAGGCCTCGAGTTCGGGACCTCAAGTTACCAGTTCAGAGATTACCGCGGGCGCACTGCCTATTCTCCAGCCTACGGGCTCATCTTTTCCCGAAAATGTTTCATCTGCCTAATATGCGGCGGGTTGCCCGGACTACAGACGTTGACACTCCACTTCCTACTTCATCAGTGGTCTTGGGACCCCTCTCTCGAAATGCCTCCGAGACTATCTACAGGCGTGAGTTACCTGGTCTTCCCCTTTACAATTCCTCTTAGCACTTCTGGCTGGCTAGAATCTAGTTTGTCAGGACACTGAGCCAATTGTGTGACTATGGTTCCACCTCTTCGGTCTCTACACCCTCGCCGCAAATTCGGTAGTCACAACCGACCACATTATCCGCACCACTAGCTCCGGTCTCATATTGTGTATTATTTCTGTGGGAGAAAATGTGATTTAGCGAGTTCGTCCGAATAGCTTTTCATCCACTTATGAAACTTGACGACCGTCAGCTGAACCGCGGTGATGGTCAGCAATGGTGACGATGATGAGTAAGTTTGAATAATTATACGCAAAACGTGGGTTCCCATATGGTCCCACTGGTCCGGGTAGGGTACATCGGAACGGATCTGAACTGTGCCAATGCGGCGCGTTCAGCGCATGCGGCACTAAGTTTCAACGGGCTGTCTTTCTCCCACAAAGACCGAAGTGAGCACCGTATATTCTCTCTTAAGCCATAGCTCTGAAATGCATACTTTCTTCATATGTCATACATCCAGAGTTCCACCACCACACATGGTAGGCAAAGAAATCATTCTACAAAGTCATACTCCATCCCCAGTAAGTCATATCCATGGAGGGGGTGTGACTTGAGAGAGATTCAACGGTACGATTAATACAGTCTTTCTCCCACAAACTGAAGACTGAGTCGCTCCCTGAGTTACCCCCAACAGCCCAAGCCTACTCAACCAAGTACTCAAGTACTCAACAGTGCCCAGTTGACCTTGACTTTCCCTAGAATATCCTCACCTTATCGCCTACTCTCCACTATGTGGAAACTCAGGCTGTTGCTGTTGACGAGAACTGCTGTCTCCCAGAACTACAGCCGTTAGGTCTGGAGTGGTCTTGTTGACTTACTTTGTGATACAAACGCCCGTGTTTCAGTTCATGCAGCGCCATGGGGCTGGTGGTTGACAGATGCATACATTGAAGAAGGCTATTATATACGGGATAACTAATCAACACACAACACCATCCACTTGACCCCAGGGCATATTTCATCAGGTTCTTAAGCACGCATTATGAAGACGACTCGGAGCAGGCTGACATATGTCACCGACGCCTATATTTTAAGGTGTTGTTTATTCGTCATGTGGAAATGTCATTTGACAAAGTACGTCACAACTTAGACTTGGCGTTTGACGTCGACGAGGATCTCGAGTCAAGTCCTCACTCGAGCCATGGTCCCAAAATCTTGGAGTCAGCCAATGCCACTCCTCACCACTTTTCTCACGTCGTGGACGAGGTGACGTGCCAGCGAATGTACTGACCAGAGCACTCTCTAGATACTCAACAGTGGTGCCGTTTCACCAATACTAGTACACAATAACAATCACAATCTCTTTTACTTCGACTTCAGTTTTCTGTACAATGACGGATCATACACCTATCTAAGGCTACAAGGCATTATTGTCTTCCAAGATTTGTTGGGCTCTTTGCTTCGCCTCATCACTGACGTTAGGATCTGAAACAAAACAAAGACGACGGATGAGCACTGTCTTGAACGCCGCGCGTCTGGAAAGGTCACAAACTCTTCACAGTAGCCTTATAGCCCCCGAGAACGCGGGATTCATCTTTGTCGCCGACGTCTAGACGGGATGAGGGCTTTGTAGTGCCATCGTCGTGAACAGCACCGGAACCTTGAATCTCTTCGACGATCTGACGGGACTGCTCCTTGGCCTGCGCTGAGGTGTTTGGGTTATGCATGGCTGCCTAACCGATGATATTGTCGCTCAGACATGTCGTACAATGCAAACAGGAAACTATGATGACGCACTTTGTGGCCTCCAGCAACGCGGTTTGGATTTGACATGATGTTTGTGGATCAAGAGATGTGGGGGTGGAATGTCTGAAGTATGGGCGGCAGATGCGCCTTTTTATCATAAGTGTGTTGCCACCGTGATCTCAACATGACGCAATGTGACCGTCGACTCCTTGTGGGGCTCCGGAAATAACTAAAAAGGAGAAAAGAAATGCAAACCATTAGGAGTTATCAGCAGCTGCCGCGCTATGCCGTCCGATAGCTGGCCTGTCAACGTGTCAACTACAACGACTGTGGCTGGCTTCTTCAACGGGAGCATGGACGTTCATTCCCATTCAATTTCCGTTTAGAGACCCAGCGGGCTAGATTAACATTTACGGGTAAAGACAGTTGACAGTAGCAGTTAATTCCCTCAGTTCTCGTGCTCGTGCTACTAGCAGCTGCACGCGTACCAGGATGAGACCCTCTTACTTTGCGCTCGTTTGAATCTCGACCATCGAAAAACTCAGACTAGGACAAGCAACCTGCTGCCCAGTTTCCGGTCCTTATTCCGGTCTGAGTCCCATGAGGAACTCGTACGATCGGAATTCTTCGCTGGCTGCGATGTGGCCACGCCCAAAGTCAGTAAGCGCACCCGAACACAGAGCGGATTTGTCGGTATCAGGTGCTCACCAGCGCGGCTCTCATAGGAAATAAAACGCACGGAGCGACGTTGACTTGAGTGCAAAGAAGGAAATGTTATGGACTTCCGCCGATGGGAACATAACGTTGTAGGCGGCAATCACCACCAGCAGGTCTGTGCGTAAAATTATACTACTCGACCACCAAGCACATCCACGGTTTTCGTCACATGGCTTGGTCATGCACTTGAAGCATCAGCCATGGCGGAGTTCGGAAGAGCGAGGTTCCAGAAAGTACTACCATCCGCATGGCCTGGAACGGAAACAGTAAACTAGCCCACGATCGATCGCGGGTAGAAAGACGAAATGGTGCACGAGTGGTGGAGACTTCAACGTTTCAACCGCGTTGCATCCGCATCCACGCCACGCGTGAAGGAGCCGATCGAATCCCCATCTGGGCTGGGGGCTGGGGTTTTTTGGGAATGCATCGTCCAAGGGTGAGAAGCAGAAATGATGGTAATTGCGGCCGGGCAGATAACGCGAAGCATGCCATGCCTTGGTCTACAGGAGAGGAAATTCACGGGTGTTGAAACGCAAGCGCGTGTTACGTCAACGGTTGGCATTTAGCATTACGTGAACATCGCCTCTAGATATAAGTTACACGGCCGACGGCCGACGCGAAACTGCATCAATAAAGGTCCACATGGAGCGGAAATATCAAGAAGATCAATGTAAACTGCATATATAAGTAGCGAAACATCGTGCACGAGAGTTCATCAAGATCCGTATCCCAGCTTGGACTTGAATGGATCAAGCACATTTCTTCGGAACCACGATTTGTGCGCGGCATCAGTAGCAGGCGATGGTACCCGAGAAGGGATTGTGAATGATGTAGCTGGTGTAATCATTGTTGCCTGCGAAGATGTGGTAATGGATGCTGAGTGTGACGCGGAAGAGGGTGTTGAAGAGCGAGGTGGCGTAGCGAATCCCGAATGCGACGTTGAGCCGTCTCGAGACGTACCCTGGGATGGGGTCTGCGGCTTCCGGTGGATAAAGGGTTCTCTGCGTCCTAGTGGCGAACTGGCTGGCGAACCAGTCAAGGGAGAGCCAATGGCACCGGATTGAAATGTCTGGGCTTGGCCCGGCGAAAGGGGAGATGTCGTCGGTATCGCTGAAGATGTCAGACTGCTAGTGCGACTGAGCGATCCCTGTATCGACGCTCGAGATTTCTTGAGAGATAGCGAAGAATTGTTACAGACAGGGGAATCGCTTGGAGGTGCAGGAGGTGATCCCCGATCACGGGGAGGTTTGATATGTCCATTGGCAAGGGGGTCAGAACCCCTCCGACGATCAGATATGACCCCGTGAGAATGATAATCATCCCATATCTCTATACCGCTGTCAATACGACTAACACTAGGCTTGCTGGCCAAAGGAGGTGCTTTGGACAGACCCGATATTGGGACTCTGGCGCTTTCGGCGATAGAAAGTGGTCGCACATCATTCGCTTGTTGTTGCTTATGTCGGCTGATGAGATCTTTAGTCTTGATCCTCGCGGAGATGCGGGGGGTGTTATTCCAAGTTGGTGAGGCAGAGATAGCAACAGCGCCGCCCGGGGTGTCAGTTCGGGAGCTGTAAGATGACACCTCGGGGGTCTTGCCTAGACGGGCCATAGCTACGGGAACCGCGACAGATGGTGATCCAATCACTGGCTGATATGATGACCGCACAGCTAGTTGTGACATTCGCTCTGGCAAGACCTTCGGTCCTTGGGTCGCCGAATGTTTGATATCGACTATCGAGGATGTGCGAGGGGCGCTATTTGACGGTTTTAAGGGCGAACTGGCTGAATTGACCTTCTCCAGCGAAGCTGCCGCCGTGGATGCTATTGGGGGCGTACCTGGACGCACCATGGAATAGCCTCGTGCTGCCCCTTGACCTTCTTGAATTCCCGCAAGGCTTGAAGACTTGGCTTGGGAGGAATGAGATGTAGTTCTGTCCTGACGAGCGACAGATACGAAACTACTCCTGTCAGGCGCTGGGCTGAAAGCTGCTTTATCTCGAGACCGTGCGGGCTTATCACACGATGGCATGGTTAAATGGGGCACCTTTCGCCCAGTAGAGACTGTTGACCGCTGCAAGTGGCTAATGGGGTCTTGAGTAATTGAAGACATGCGGGATGTGCCATTTGACACTGATGACGCAGAAGACATAGCAACTTTTGCCTGTGCTGATGGGCTCGCTGAATCTGCGGAATGGCCTTGGTATCCACACCGAGTCCCCGGTAATCTCCCATGGTTTGAGGGCTCTACCGGTGGAGGATGAAATGGCATGGCATTACTGGAACTCGGTGCCGAGCCCGCGGTGGGGGGTTTCGTTGATCGTGCTATGGACTGACCGGATGGTTGCACGATCGGTTGCGGGTTCAATTGCGTTGCCAAGACCGTTGACCGTCGCTCCCCTATGGGAGTCGGCATCTTCCTCGGGTGGCTCCTTATCCTAGAGCGCGAAGATAAATGCACCTGCGCATCAGGCGTATTCGAAGGTGTCGATTTGTTGCCGATATGTGGTGTACAAGAGTCAAGGGGACTGTACGCATGGCGACCTGGTGGGCGTGCGGCTTCAACCCGGGCATGCACACGTTGCGGGGGCGGGGGAGCCCTGTAAGAAAAAGACGGGTTACTTGCCACAATAGACGAAACATGGTTTTTGGGAGGAACGCGGGGGTTCTGAATCGGAGAGCGCGCCGTATCGACTTGAGGGCGAACAGGTTCTAAGCAAGGTGATTTCATTTGTGAGGTGGGAGGACCTCTGGCAGGAGTAGACTTCTTTCCATTGGGTACAATGGGTTCCGCAGGAGGGACGAGGGACGGCTCAACTAGAGGGCGAGGAGCCACTTCGACGATTCGAGGATGTGCATGTTCTGGAGGAGGTGAAACCAGATGAGGAGCAGACATGCCACTCATAGGAGTTGGCTTACTCCCAGTAGGGGAAATACGCGGCTCAAATGGACGTGCAGGTGTGACCGTAAGGCAGTCTGAATCGGATCGAGAAGAGATGGTGTTCGAAGTCGGGGGTGACTTATCAAATGTGGGAACGCCGCTCGCCGGTGCGGGAGGTTCAAGGGGAATATTTGTAAGGCGAACTGCTTCAATTTGAGGGAGGGTACCACCCGAAGGAGTGGACCTGATCCGAGTGGACGCCGGACCTTCGTCGGGTGGCATTGGATGTCGATGTCCTGAGAGAGAACGCGCCGCGTGAACGGGAGTGGGAATAGACTCGACATGAGGATGAACGGGATCTGGGGCTAGGGCGATGGTATCAGGAGTGAGTGCAGTGCTTGCGAGAGAAAGCTCGCTTCCATTAGGTGGGGCGGAAGACTCAAGAGGGACACATGCAGGTCGAACAGGAGGAGGATCAACGGCTCCGGTTGGGGGGTGAATACAGCCCGAAGATAAATTTCCGGGGTAGGTGTGCACGCTACTGCTTGGAGGAGCTACAGGATTGCTGATAGGTAACGTAAGAGGTTCGGAAGAACAGGCGAGCAGAGATTGTGCGGGGACTGCCACGTCCTGAGAGCATATAGTTTCCACGGACATGGGAGCGGTCGTGTCAGGAGAGGACACATTGCTTGCAGGAACTGGTTCATTTTCCACATGTGGTGTGAATGGTTCAATTGAAGTGCTGACCGGCTGAACCGAAGGATGAAGGGCCGCTTCAACTTGGGGAACATTTTCCGAGGAAGAGGAGTCCCTGTCCTCGACATGAGAACGTTCCTCGTGTGCTTCCTCGGAAGAAAGGGCGACACCGACATCGGAAGGGGGGATATCTTGGGAGAGATCGGAGGCCTGACCAGAGGAGCCGTCAGTCAAAGTGAGGGAACTAGGCTGCGCTGCAAGGCTCGAAGTCTGCTCAGAGGATATGTGAATACCCTCGTGCGCAGGTGTGGCTACAGTAAGATTGTCCTGTCCGAACAGAGGGAGAGGGTCGGGGATAATGACTGGGGAGCAGCGTTCCTAGGTTTCGTGAGTAAATACCTGAGCAATAGGGACGAAGATAAGGAACGTTACCCAGCCACCTGTAACTTCGATGTCGAATGCTTCGTCAGAAGAAGTCTCAGACCGGACGAGCCAGTCGACGGCCGGCAGGTCAAGAGCTCTGTCTAACACCTCTGTCCATTTCGACACATCCTCCCCAGGATGCCCGCCACCCCTTTGCCAGATACAAACTTCCCCACTGATGCTGGCGCTGATTCGATTGGCCGCTTCCAGGGTCCCTTGAAGGTCTGATTCCAGATAAGTGTCGATTCAACCAGCAGAAGGAAATGTTGCTCACCTTTCAAAACAATAGTGTTGTGAGGTTTCCAGATGTTTCCGTACGTCTTTGAAAACTTCTGGTAGTCGACGAAGATCTGGCCTGCCCGGTCCAGCAGTACCAGCACAACAGAATCCTTCTCTGGTCTGAGGTCTTTGAGTGGTTCGAGCTTGAACTGATCGTCGTAAGCCGACACTTGATCAGAGAGATCCCTACTGAAATAAAAGTGAGGATTCTGTTTGAGGCTGATCCGCTGATCCTCAGGCAGCCGGCTAAATGTCCATAGTAGTTCTGATATTTTTACGTCAGGACCCAGCTCACCTACAGTTCCGGCGGGATCAACTGTTAGTCACGGTGGCGCAACGAAGGAAAGAACTTACAAGTCACGACTGGAGCTTCTCGACGGTCTGTAGGGCACTGAAGAATTTGAAAGTGGACTTTGACCAGAGAGTTCGAGGGAGGAGAGTCTGTTCTCTGGATGCGTGTTACTGGAAACAGGACGAAAAGTTGTATGCGCCCCTCACATTAAGACCGAGACGAGTTGATAGTCGTTTATGTGTTTTCATGATGAAGCTGTCCTTCAGAGCGGCATCCTCTATAATGTTCTGTACATCGCCCAGCACGCTTCTAAAGATCTGTGGGTCCTACTCGGTCATGCAATGATGTGATAGGTACACACTGTTCCTTCGGATGATGCCATTGGGCATACCAGTCCAGCTCTTCTTCTGCTGTAGCAAAAGCAGTATCAGCGGCCTCGCTACGTTCCTTTCCAGCGTCGACTGCAGACTTGAGGGCATCCTCGACGGTCTCGAAGAGGCTGAAGCACCAAGATATCAGCACCGGTGCGGATAAAGGATGATTGCATGCTGATCGGAACCTTCTCAATGCGTCCATTTGATCTGGTTTCCCCGGAGAAATTTCCAAGAACAATCGACATAGTTGTATCATTGCAACGGAACGTTTCTGGTACGCTCGTCCAATGTACTTGACGTATTTTCGAAAGCTGGCAATGTCACCAACGACGAGACTGACCGGCATGGATGATGAAAGACAGGAGGGTTGGGGTTATTGAAAGATGGGGAGTTGGATAAGGGAAGGTTGAGCTACACATGGCGACCCTACAACCTCGCTGCTTTCTCGTGACGAAGGGGTGAGTGATGGGGAAAGAGAGAATGACGGCATGGAGCCACTGGCGTGTGTCCTTCGTGTTGCAACATGCCCAGCTGCCCAGGTACCGTGACTTTGGCCCGTCCTCGTCCTTTGGCCTAGTCTTGCAGGAAATCCTGGTTGTCTTGCACCACTGGGAGTGCTTTCACTTCCTGCTTTGAAACCCCCTTCAACATTTTACTCTTCGCGATTTCATGAGACGTTCTTCCGCGTTCATTCCGTTGCCGCTGGTGGTTCGATGTCCGTCTGCCGCATGGCAGTCTCTGCCATGCTGCAAACGCACGCAATAGTATAAGGCCTGTGCGACACATCGTTACTCGTCCTCTCCGCGTTGTTGACATACCCTATTCACGCCGGTGTCACCCTCAGAGACATGTCCTATACACTCTTCCAAAGCCTCATCCATCTTGAAAACCAGGTTTTCCCTGCTACGGAATCCATCAAGCAACTCATCGAGACCATCGCTCGCGATGTAGTTCGATTCCGTCGCAATACCCAAATATCATATCACCTCGTCGATAGAGCGCGATCCACCTGTGATGCCATTAATGCCCTCATTCGAAAGGTCGACGAAGAGGACGACTGGGATAGCTACGACAAGTTCACAGAGGCGGTAGACTTACTAGAAGAGTGCGCAGGCCCTCTTCTTCGCTTCGTGGGTACTGATATTTCGTAGAATTCTACTTGCTTCGACAACAACCATCCAAGACGAGGTGCTGCGCCACTTTGGCGGGGACAAGGACGTCGATGGTTGTATTACATCGGCGACTACCTGGGAGTGCAACAGAGAAAGCCTTCGGGCTGTCTTGAACTCCTTTCGCACCAAGCCAGAGATTGGGGTGCGTCATTTCATGTGGTCGGTCCCAGTTGATTCATATTCGACTAGGAGCTCTTGCCTATGGCTGATGACGAAGAAACTGAAGCTACTGAGGCTGGGAAACACGACGATGCCTCCTTCCTCCTCGAGTTACATCAGTCCATCAAGGGCCATCCCTTTAGACAAAGAGCAGAAGGGTTCATTCAACTTTCCTTCGATAGCTTGGACTTTGGATGACACCCCTCTGTAGGCCAGTTCCCCATCTGATCGAACTTGTGAATGACCGGTTGGCGGACCTATATGCCTTGGCCCAGGGTGAAGTCCTGAATGACGTCCGTTTGTACACTTCCTATGATATCAATCGTTAATGAAGAGTCTCAGGTCCTAGCTGTTTTCACGATCAAAACGGCCATGCTTGTTTTTGGAGTCATGGAAATTTCCATGGATTCGCGTGTAAGCAAGGACCGTACTCACCACCTCAAGCTGGAACCCATTTGGGATGCTGCTCATAGGTCGGTCCGACCGTGGTGTTGTTTTTAACGAACTGACCCACCCTTCCAAGACTTCTTGACTTTTTTCATGAGATTACGGAAGGCTTAGATGCCCATGTCGAACAAATCGAGGAGAAATATGATGCCTTTCTCCAAGCTCTCCGAGTGAGTGTCCATATTCTTGGCCCACAATCGGCGACTAACCTAGTCACATTCAGACGATACCTGATGCGCCGCTTCCAGCATCATATACACAACTAATGAAGCAAGCCGGGAATATTCGTCGCCCTTATCACGCACAGGCAGTTGCGGTCATCTCCCTGTGTCGCTTTCTTGCAAGACATTACGAAAGCTTGACAAGTGAACAGAGGACTGCAACAAACCTGGAGCCCCTTGAGGAGTGCGTCGTCGAATCTTGGGAGTATCCCGACCGTACCGCTGGGCTTACTATTCGACTAGGGCTTTCAAGGAAACACTTACTACATTGCAGGTCGCAGCGACCTCTGTCCCAACATTAAGGAACTTCGATATAAATGCACCTGAAAATGCAAGCGTGGTTAAGGCATTTAGCGCTGCACGTACGAAGATCGAAGGCTGTTTTACCCACTTCGGGGTAGGATCATCATTCGTACATGGTCCTCGCAAGACTGACTGTGCTATATATTCAGTTGACCTCGCATTGGGCTCAGTATGAGAAGATTTTCCAGCAGGCTGCGGAGAAGGATAGGTCGCACACAGCCCACCTTGGTAAAATTCTTGCGTCTGTCAGTCATTATCGTTACTCTTTTCCACCTCCCTTTTCACTGATGAAATACGGTAAACTTGCAGCGCCCGTCCCGCACTCCTGATGGCACTTCGGGCCTGGTGCATGTGATCGCCAAGGTCTGCGATCGGAGCCCCACCGGCACCGTCATCAGAGTGTTTTCTCGTTCGTGATCTCTTCCTCTTCTGCCTTCCTGCAGCACGTGATCCCCTGATCTGCGTGACCACAGTTGATGTTGAGCCAGAAACACGTCTCCGTGCGCTGCGCTGGTACATCTCTAAGGAACTCGAGCCACAAACTTCTACCCGTGTCCTACGCGGATCTACTTTCCTTGTGAGGAGGGTAGATGATTCTCCGGAGGGTGGTACCCTTATGCCTTGCCGTGTTCACACGGCCATCGAGGACGTTGCCCAGGCCCGAGTTTGCGATCTGGTCCTTGTTCTCTCCTAAGGTATCACTTTCTTCTTGTACTTCGTCTGAGTTTCGCACAGTGTTCTAGTTTGGCTCAGTCTCCTGGAAGGCACCATGACACCCTGTATAATCTTAGCCTGTGGCGCTAGTTCTTACAGTGGTACAGCAAATGACCACTTCCTATGCAATGTACAATTTATCCAGCCCTACTATATTATGCCTTGAATTTATTTTCCGTTTATGATCCTCTTGCCCTCGCGGATGTGTATCGGCAATATTATCGCAGTTGTACAGCCCGAGTGGCACTAACATTAGTAGTAACCCCAGACTGGGACAGTGTGACACCGAAGAATCGACAGTTCTGCAAGTTGACAACTTGACATTATAGACTTTTGGGGGTTTCCCGATGCACTCGTAACTATCCTGACTATAATTCCAATACTACCTGGCTTCCCATGAACAGAGTCGATTGACGTTGCACATTGCCGTTGTCTTTCCTGCCGTGCGAATTTCGTCTCAGAACCTCAGCCTGATCCATAATTTTGGTCCCATGCTTGTCTCAGCGTTCACGGCGCAGCACAGAAGGCACAGGCAGACAACTCTCGGGACGCCTGAACAACCCAACTTCGGATGGTCCTCCCACATTTTGGGCCACATGTAAGCTAGAGCCGGTAAAAATCGGCCGTCTTCTTTCCTTGCATCTATATTATATGGAATTTGTAACCACAACCGTCAACTATGGCAAGTCATGCAGTCATGGCTGACCTCGCCTCTTCTGGGTGCGTCGCGGCAATAACTCGTGCTGAGGCCGACAAATCCCTGCTCATGCGCTCCGCTAGTTCATCTAGAAGAACCTTGAGTCCCTCCGCCTGGCGGACGAGTTGCCGCACCCCCACCCTCTCCGGAGAAGTAGTGGCATTCTCCTTTACTGCTTGAGCTACGACTGTCCGCCATGTTGTGCCACTGCGCCTGAGCTCCTCCGTTAGCTCATCCTTTATGCGGCGGCATGCGCCTGCACCGTCATAGCCAAAAACAGTGTATAGCTGGATACACGAAGCGCCAGCGCGGGCAAATGCCAGGGCATCTGCGCCGGATGATACACCACCACAACCAATGATGGGCACTTCAGCTGGGAGGCGCTTACGTAGCTCGCGGATGGCATTGAGAGCGAGCGGTTGCAGCGGGGCACCGGAAAGACCACCTTGCTCGGCGCGATTCGCTGGGTGAAGTCAGCATGAGTGGTGACAGAGGAACGGGTGATGAGAGGCGAGACACGCACCACTGCGAAGATGGGCGGGGCGTTGGATGGTCGTATTCGTGACAATGACACCATCAATCCCCTTGACTGTACTAACCGCCTCAGCTATATCATCCACCCCACGGGAGTCAAGATCCGGTGAAATCTTGAGGACGAGCTTGGGACGTCGCGCTGATAATCTTGTGGCCTCTTCACGAGCCTGGACTACACTGCGCAATAGACGCACTAGCAAATCTCGTTGTTGCAGACCACTGGAACCGGGGACTTGTCAAGGAAAGGATAACGGTTGAAGCCCGTACACACCGTAGGCCCGGCGTATTGGGACTAGAAACGTTGACGACAAGCACATCGGCATGGGAAGCAAACGCATGGACGCCTGTGATAAAATCATTCGGTGACTCCTGCGGGCTGTCTTTGTTCTTTCCCAGGTTGATTGCGAGAAGTTTGCCGCGCCGCAAAGAGGCCGAGCGCTCTTCAGGGATCGAAGGGAAGGTAGGAAGGCGTGCACGGAGACGTGAAAGAACCGAAACGTGGCCTTGCGAAGGAAATCCATAGCGGTTAATAAGAGCAAAATCTTCGGGAAGATGGAAAACGCGCGGGGGCGGGTTTCCAGGCTATGCATGGGGTAAGCACACGGGGAGCTAAGCGCACAGGATTATTATACGTGCTTGTGGTTTTGGAGTGACGCTCCCAATCTCCACCCATCCAAATCCAAGATTGAATAGGCCTGAACAGTCATGCGTTACCACAGGAAAGAGAAGCTCAACTGTAGGAGATGGATGGGTCCATACCGTCGATTGCTCGTCCGTCTTTGTCAAATCCAGCGGCAAGACTAACAGGATTTGACAGTGTTTCGCCCCAGAGCTGAAAAAAGGAATGTTTCAATTTCAACTTTGTAGGAAGCGCAGCACTAGTGCCCTTCACTTCTGTTTGTAGCCGTTCGTCGTCCGGGAGCATATCTCGAGGACCCAAACCATTTTCCAGTATGCTTACTGCCAACTTGTGACTCGACTCGGGGTCTAGCAGATTACGGATAATGGGGGTGATTAAGTAGCGATGGATCGCGGCGCGAGAATCGAAGTAGTAGACGCCACCAACGCCGGCAGTGAGAACAAAGAGGGCAACATAGGCTCCTCTTCGAAAAGTGGAAGTGGGTTCAGAGGTAGAGGTGAAGGTACGCAAAGAGCGGGGGGCGAGTCGTATACGACGCGCCGTAAGGCGAAGAGAAGCCATGTGCAACCAACAGCAACCTTGTCACTCGAGAACCGAGAACAAAGCGAAGACCGAGCTGGCCGCGGCCGACCCTGAGCGTCCCGTAGCGAGTCGTCCAACACAACACTTCCCATTTCTCCGAACGACATCCTGGCCGTCTCTAACAGGTTCCGCCGTCACTTATTGTCATTCCACGAAGAGACGAGCGAACCCCGCGAGCGCTAAGTTGACTTGGTCCTCTCAGGGCGAGCACAGCCGTTGCGTTGTGCTAATGTCCACTGACCACCACCTGACCGGTTCATCCCAATTACAGCATTCCCCTGAGCCAGCGAACGCAGCCGTGATCACATTGATCTCATCACCACCTCCACCAGACCCTCGCACAAGACATGCAGACCTTTGGTTTTGTGATGGCTCTGTCATTCTCCAAGCAGACTCTACCCTCTTTCGGGTTCACAAGTCGCAGCTTTCTCGCCATTCGGCTATCTTTTCGGACATGTTTACGCTCCCACAACCCCCTGTAATGACAACACATGCCACACTCGCTGATGAAACCTACGAAGGTTGTCCAGTTGTGGAGCTGCACGATTCGGCAGAGGATGTGGCAAACTTACTCCTCGCACTCTATGATGGCCCGTTCGTTTCCTAGTTTCTGCGTTCACTCGGAGATATTATCTGTTCGCTAATGCTGCCTGCATTTGACTAGAAAGTTTGGTAGCAATGACCCTCAGGACTTTGGCATTGTCTCTGGCATACTTCGACTGTCTACGAAATATGCCATAGACTCCCTACGAGCGAAAGCTATCGCCCATCTTAACATAGCGTGGCCTACTACGCTCAAGGGCTGGGACTTACGCGAAGACAAGGCCCATGCGTACGAACTCACAAGCCTGACGGAGCATGCAAGCCTTTACCCTTCTCCCATCGTATGCTGGTCCATGTCGTCTCAGAAATTTGTAATGACTGACACGTTTGTCCAAGGATGTCATCAATCTCGCGCGTCTAACCAATGCATCCAGTCTGCTGCCCGCGGCGTTCTATGACATGTCGCGTTACACGTTCGCTCAGATTTTTGAACCAATAGACGACGAACCATCCCGTTTCCGCGGTGGCATTGACGGCGGAACGCTATGCGCAGATGATATGCAACGGCTGGCGTTGGGGAAAGAGGCATCCGCGCATGCCGTGAGCGCGGTGATACACGGTATGGGACGTGGGCCACTCGTGCACTCGCGCAAGGGCGCATTTTCGCTACATCCGCACACGCCCCCCGTGGCTGTTTGCGCTACCCCGAGTGTGTGCCGACGTGACTTCGCGGAGCTAGTTGCACTCGCGACGCAGCACTATGTTTGCGACCGCGAGCGGGGGTACGCGGACCCGTTGTACGTCGCGGAGGAGCTCGGTGCGCTCAAGAGTGCCGACGTGTCCGAATGCCGTGCGTGTGCACGCGCACTCGAGATTTGGGCCGCGAGAGAACGCGAGCGCATGTGGAAGATGATCCCTTTGTGGTTCCGCTTGGACTCATGAGGACTGGCATAATTGTGTTGTAGCTAGACTGCAACTGGTCGTGGACCTGCATCATCCGTCACGTTATACATGTATCCTACTGTGTACACCGTTCTTCCTCGCTAATCACGCACTGATAGTTATAGACCATCTTCCAGCCAGCCTTGTAAACAACCTCAATACCGATACCCAGAACCGCACGAACGGCGAACGGCATGAGCCTCGCGATGGCCTCGCAGTTCCACATTCTGGACAGCCAATTGCCTAAATTGGTACTGAACCTTTGTGCCGCACTTCCGATTCCGGGTTTGAGCACAAAAGCGGAAAGACCGGTTGCCAGGCCGACGAGTGCACCTGTCCCTCGTTTCTTCGGCTCTGTGGCGAGCTGCGACAAAGACACCCGATCTCCCTAAAGCCTAAGGCTGGACACATTGTTCATTGTCTGCTGTATTCCTACCCCGGGCCAAAGCGAGGATGCATATTATGCTGACACATTTTTTGTCGCAGACGCTTCCAAGCAATGCAGACCAGCAATACCGTCTCAATTCATTTGTCTGCCTCCGCATTCCACATTTCTGCCTTGTGCGATCGCCGATCACCACGTCTGGGTCACAAAGGACCTCCGCACATCACATAAAGAGCTGCGTTGATATAAAATGAACCGTTCCTCACCAGTCTCACCCCCAACAGACCAACTGCTTCCTCTCGAAGGCACTTGACGTGCCTCTGACCTCCTTCCTATTCCCTCCCCAGAGCTGCGCTCACTTATTGCATTCTCTCATACACATAAGAGGCTTGATCCTTATATCCAGAATCATGGTTCGGTTTTCCACGCTCCTTTTGGCGATCTCGGCAGCTGGGTCTGTGACCGCTGCCCCTACGCACTTCAGCAAGCGCATTGCCCAAGTCATCTCCGCATCAACCACCAAGTGGGAGGCTGCCTGTGTATGTTGATCGACCCTTCGAGCACGTGTGAATCTGTGCTCATTGATAAATTTGTCACTTTAAGGATGCTGCGGGTGGTGGCCAACAATGCAACCCCATAGCTGTCAATGCCTTCGGTACACTTCTCGCCGCTGCTGGTGTTTGTGAACAGCAGGACAATGCGGATATAATGATGGATCTTTCCAAGAAGCTGAATTCTGCTGATATGATCAAATTTGCTCAAACTTTTTGTATGCAGTCGCGCAACACCGTATGTTAGGTATCCCGTCGTCAAGTGACCATCTCATCTTAAACTCTTCCTCCTGCAGCCCGACTCTCTCAGCGTGCCATATTGCCAGAAAGCTCCGCGGAACGCCGAACTCAACGGGCTCTTCCAGTGTCAGTTCGCAGGCGCGAATCCTACTAACTTTGTAGGTGGTCTCACAGCCGGGGCTCCGGGCACCATCCCGTTTGGCCATAAGGACGTCCTCCAACCTCCAGGAAGTTGCCCTGCTCATCCGAATGGCCCAATCCCTGACGGAACGCAGCTTTTCGACCAAGTGTCATCTCCCGCCGTTCCTTCAAAAACCGGGCCAGCCACGGGCAACGCCCAGAGTTCATCATCTGTGTCTCCCGCATTGGCAACCCCCACCGTCCCGCCAGAATCCTCAGACGCATCCCCTCCCGCTTCTCCCCCGGCATCGAACCCCAAGGGCTTCGCCGCCGATAATGCGAAAGATGCAGAAGCGCTCAACGTGAAGTTCAAGACCCTGACGGCCGACAGTCCCTGTAATGGTAAAGTAACTTAGAGCGATTACGCCTGCCCTTGCTGACTTGTGCTTGTGTACTATTAGATGGTGAAAATGCCTGTGTCGGCGGTAACTTTGCGCAGTGTGTGGGTGGAAAGTTCGCTGCTACGACGCCATGCAGCGCTGGCCTCAAGTGTGTTGCGCTCCCCCTTGTGAACTCTCGCGGAACGAGCATCACTTGTGATACCCAGTCTGACGCGGACGCCGAATAACTGCAGCTTCCGGCTAGGATTCTGGTTCCGGTGCCAAGTAACGGGCCCCCGACCGCGATTTATCTTGGGTTTCACGTTAGATCAGCATATATTGAATTCATAGCATAGCACTTGACTCTTGAAGTCTGTATCGTTACCGTAATACATTCCTCAGACAATGTAGCATCTTTCCTTTGCATGAAAGTGCCGCCTTTAAGATCTTCGAGGGTTAGGGTAGTCGCTGTTATTAATAAGTCATGTGACTTTGTTTTGCGTGGCCCGTCATCGCTTCCGTTGTTGGAGTTACAGTAGTGTTCGTTCATCAAGTTCACGGGAGGCCTGAAACGGAGGGTCTTTTCTTTGCTGTTCACTATGGCGAAAGCGTTTGGTCCTTTTCTACGTTTTATTCGTTCTATCTTCGTCCCGACAACTGCTATCATCGGGTTCTCCTGTCTCCTCACCTTCTTTTTCGTTCTTTATCAACCAACTCGCGGACCTGGGGACATCCAACGACTCGGCTGGCAGTCTTGGGATGTCGTCTCCCCTCTAGCAACCGCAGACCACTCCAGTAGCGGGGATAGTATTGGCAATGAGGCAGATAACCCGTCACCGCCGATACCGGGAGACCACGAGAGCGACGTTGATTGGTGGAATGTTACCGCCTCCGACCCTAAGCATCCTATCGACCCCGCAAGCCTTCCCCTGGATGTATGGGCCCCATTGCTTCCCCACGATACCGGATGTGTGCCATTATTTCGTTTATTTTGTCTTAGCAGTGCTGAGCGTTATTTCGACAGTGTCTGAAATCGCCGTAGTTCGATGCGTATTTGACCTGACCATGGTCGACATGTGCACGCCATCCTCCTCCGATCCTGACAATGCGATCAAAGGGAAGTGGGTGCGCATTCCGCGTGATCTTAACCTGCAGGCTGGGATGTGGCATCTGGTGAGAGGTCTTACTCTGCTGATGGTACCGACATAACGCAGGTCTGCACAGTTGTTGTATTATCGACGCACCCGAAGGCGGGACGTACCACTCATATCGGATATCCGGCTCCTCCCCTCAGGTGTGACACCACCGGGCGGAAAAGAATGGGCCAAAGCCCCACTCTCGTTGCGCGACGGCGTTGTGCGTGCGCCACCACTCTTCTTGTGGTATCGTAAAGACAAGACACTCCAAGATATGTCAGAAGTTGAGCGGCAATCCCTGATCACAGAGTTGGATGTCATTTATGGGGACGGGGACCCTTGGTACGGCTTCCAGAGGCTGTCTCCACCGACGATGGAAAAGTCTGGGCGGAGGGAGAGCGTATCGATCAGCATGCGACAAGGGGTGAAACGTGCGTTACCGCTTTTTTGAATATGTCCTCAACCTTCTAATTCCAATTGCAGTGCCGCCGCCCGCTCCACCCCTACATTTCTCGCGTGACGGGCGGTTCAAAATCATGCAGATTGCGGACCTCCATTTCTCTGTTGGCGCTGGACCGTGCCGTGACCCATCTTCTCCGTGTGATGGCGGCGCGTACGCATACACAGAGGCGCTTGTCGAGCATGCACTTGACGAGGAAAAACCAGACCTGGTTGTCTTCACCGGTGACCAGCTGAATGGACAAGGTACAAGCTGGGACGCCACGTCAGTGCTCGCCAGGTTTGCCGCTCCAGTGATTTCCCGCCGAATCCCATGGGCTGCAGTGTTTGGGAACCATGATGATGAAGACGCGCGTGGATCAGGGTTTCGGCGAGACCAGGTTAGGCTCATGCAAGGGCTGCCCTACAGCCTCGTGCAAGCGGGACCCGAAGACATCCATGGCGTTGGGAACTATGTACTCAAAGTATCGAGCGCCGATGCGAGCAAGATGCACCTCCTCACGTTGTATTTCCTCGACTCGGGTGCATATACTACTGGGATTGTTGATTGGCTGGACTTCTGGAGGACTAAAGAATATGACTATCTCCGGCAGGACCAGATTGACTGGTTTTTGCAAGAGTCGGGTGTGTTCTTGTATGTTCTATCATGACGTGGTCTAACTGCTCTGTGTATACAAGGCTCGATAAATCCTATCATTCGACCATTTACTCCTGACGGTTCCAAGGACTTCGGCAGCATCTGGGAACGGCAGCAACACCCGCCGGCAAAACAGAAGCTCGCAAAGCCAAATGCACTTATGTTCTTCCACATTCCCCTGTAGGACTTACCTCGCGGTATCTATTTAGTTTGCTCACCCTGATCTATGTCTACAGCCAAGAATCCTACGGAACCCCAGACACAGACGCGCGAACAGGACTGCCTCTCGACGTTGGTTCATCCGGACTGGAAGGACGGGGCTCTGCCAAGAAAAATGGCGGCTTTTTTACGGACGCTCTGTTGCACGCCCTCGAAACCCCACACCGTGGCGCGGGTGATCTACCCGAGGTGAAGGTTGTTGGCAATGGCCACTGTCACGGTAAGGCCATGTGTTTTATCTCTTACATACTCGTCGAAACTGATCTTGTATCTTATGCCCTCCTATAGTGACGGACAACTGTAGACGAGTGAGAGGTATATGGCTCTGCTTCGGTGGTGGAAGGTGGGTAGCCCAAGTTATCCATTCCTCGTGATGATTTATCGAGGATTTTTTGTTGATATCCAGTTCATTCGCTGGATATGGGAAAGTTGGGTGTGTATTCGTCCACAAGTACACCCTTGTGTCAGCTAACTGTTGGAACTGGTGTGATAGCTTCGATCGGAGGTTCCGAGTATACGACATCTCCGACTATGGGGAGACCATCCGAACATACAAGCGACTCGCAAACGACGAAATTGTAGACGAGATGGTCCTTGCTGGTCACGGAGCCCCGGAGCCATATATATGGTAATTCTGGAGTTTGCGCATTAATATTGCGTGTGGTTGAGGTTACTGTACTGTATTATAAAATGGAATTTTAGGGATTTATTATAGATTTCCGATTTCCTTGCCATGGCCAAAAAAAGAAACTCCGACAAAAATTTGGGATTGTCGGTCAGCGATTCGCTCTTGATTTGATCTTCATCTCTTCCCCTCCTTCCCCTCTTGCCTCTTCTTTCCCTCATAGTCGGTATGGATGTATGCGTTCTTGAACGTGTAGTTCACCAATCGGATCCTCACCGCCCTCTCTTTCTAGCCTAATTTTGTGCAGAATCTGCACAATCTCCTCCTGCAGTCTACCACAAATGACACAATCCAACTCAAGGCTGTAAGAAAATGTCGCCCTAAAATTTGGTATAACGCTCAAGATATTCACTTCTTGTAGGCCACCGCTCGGCTCAATAAAGAGTTTTACAAAGACCCAACATGTATACCTGCTCTCGCGAGTATCATCGCAGACTCACAAGAGATCCCCGTTAGTGCCCATCTACCTTGCAGCGTATACACCTTGCCTACTCGCTGCGATTTCCACGATTCACAGGTGAGGCAGCTTGGTGCCATTGAAATGCGCAAACGTGTCGCCATGAATAGCGGCAATCTCTGGCTGCAAGTTCCACAAGCTGATCGTGAACACCTCAAAACCCAGCTTCCGCAGGTTGTTCTTCGCGAGTCAAAGTTTGTGTCTTTGGCTCGCCATTCAAGTCGTCCCACTAACAATTTCCTCAGTGCTCTTGTTCGCCACTCTACTGCCCGTGTTATTGCTGCTATTGCAGGCATCGAGATGCCAGTCAACGGATGGCCTCAACTCCTCCCGTTCCTTCTCGAAACTGCAACATCGTCCCAAGCAACACATCGTGAAGTCGGCATCTACATCCTCTACACTGTCTTGGAAACTATTGTCGAGGGTTTCCAGGAGCACCTACAGAGTTTCTTTAAGCTCTTCGAGAATCTCCTGATCGACCCTGAGAGTGCAGAAGTCCGAGTGACTACTGTCAGGTGACCGTTCCTCCTTGCCATACCCGATCGGCGTTCTAACTTGTTGCTAGGTCTCTAGGTACTATTGCCCAATACATCGACACAGACGATAAGGCCGATATTGTAAGTGTCCGCAGGCACCCTTTGTTGAAACTTGGCCGATTATGGTTGTAGAAATCGTTTCAAAGCCTTCTTCCACTTATGATCCAGGTCCTCGCACAAACGCTTGAGGCAGGGGATGAGGCCAATGCGCGCCACATTTTCGACGTGTTCGAAACCCTTCTTATTCTCGTGCGTGATGAGCCTTTACCCGGCTTCATTTGTGCCCTAATACCTCCATAGGAGATCCCCCTACTAAGTCAACACATCCCCCAGCTGGTTCAGTTTTTCATTCAAGCTGGCTCCAATCGCACAATTGATTCCGAGCTGCGTATTCTTGCCCTCAATGCGCTTAACTGGACGGTCCAATAGTGCGTGCCTTTTGATGCCCATTCCTGTCCTCATTATTCCCCATTACCAGTAAAAAGTCAAAAATACAGAGCAATAACCTGGCCGCCGCCATTCTGAATGGCCTTATGCCTATCACCACTGAAGAGGAGCCTGAGGATATAGACGATGATGCTCCTGCCCGTGTAAGACTGCCAATTTAAACATAGAACTCACCATTGAAGAATCTATTCTCCTAGTCTGCCTTGCGTATTATCGACACTCTCGCTACTTCCCTTCCACCGACTCAAGTATTCCCTGCCCTTCGTTCCCAAATCCAACAGTACTTCTCGTCTCCGGATGGCTCATATCGTAGAGGTGCCATGCTCGCCTTGGGGGTGTCTGTTGAGGGATGTAGCGAGTATATGACACCGCTCATGGACCAAGTTTGGCCGGTCATCGATACTGGTCTCCAGGACAGCGATGCTGGCGTCCGAAGAGCAACATGCGTCGCCGTCAGTTGCTTATGCGAATGGCTCGAGGACGAATGCGTCTCGCGTCATGCAGTGTTGGTCCCAGTGCGTGCTCCATCCATCATTTACCCCAACGGGATGCATCACTCACAATATATATATGTTTGTACGTAGGCGATTATGGCACTTGTTGCTGATTCTGCGACCCAACGGTCAGCATGTACCGCACTTGACGCGTTACTTGAAGTCCTGCACGACGTGATCGATCAATACCTTCCGCTCATTATGGAGCGCCTCTCAGGTCTGCTGGAGACCGCTCCGCTTAATGTCAAGGCTGTGGTGACGGGTGCAATCGGCAGCGCTGCCCATGCGTCGAAAGATCAATTCACTTCATACTTTCAAGAGACGATGCACCGTATGCAGCACTTCCTCGTCCTCACCGGTGAAGGAGAAGAAACGGAATTGCGGGGGATCACCATGGATACTGTTGGAACGTTCGCTGAGGCCGTTGGGAAAGACCTTTTCCGGCCGTACTATGAGCCTCTAATGAAGCAAGCCTTCCAAGGCATAGAGCTCGGTAGTGCACGCTTGCGAGAGTGTAGCTTTCTTTTCTTCGGCGTTATGGCTGGTGTGTTCGGAGAGGAATTTGCCCCGTCGCTTCAAGCTGTGGTACCCTCTCTCATCGCGAGCTTAAAACAGGAAGAGAACGGTCAGGAGACACAACCCTGTAAGTCCTTCCTCCATCGATGACCTGGTTTGGTGATGGGCCCTGATACGGCTTTCCATGACAGTGACGGTGAGCGATGTCACAGCGTTTGCGTCTGGCTCATCGCCGGCAAACGCGATTTCCATAGAAGACGGGACTACCGGCAGCGAGGAAGTGGAGATCGACCTAGACAAGGCGCTTGAAGTTAACAGCGCTGTCGCTGTTGAAAAAGAGATCGCCGCGGACACACTCGGCACACTCTTCGCCGCCACGCGCGAGCACTTCCTTCCGTTTGTTGAGCAGACAGCATTGGAGCTTATTACACTCCTATCACACTATTACGAGGGTATTCGCAAGTCTGCGACTGACTCATTGCTCAAGATCATCCGCACATTCTATGACCTCAGCGGGCAACCCGAATGGCAGCCCGGCGCCAGCGTGGTACGTAAACCCCATTGTGGGTAGGCCCGACCCTCACGTTGACTGACAAATTCAGCAGCAACAACCCCTGAACCAGAGTGTCAAAGACCTGATTGACCGTGCCGTTCCTGAACTACTGGAAATGTATGACGGCGAGGACAACAAGTACGTCGCTTGATAGTTGGTGGCGTACACAAACCTTCATCTTGTTTCTCAGGGGTGTCGCTTCCTCACTCTGTCTCGGCCTTGCTGAGACCATTAACAAGACCGGACCAGCGTTCCTTGAGAAATGTCGGTCGTTTATGACTAGTCAGAAACCCCCTAGTTGATCGCCATGCAGATTATGATAAACTCTGCTCCATTGCGAAGGAGATACTTGAGCAGAAAGCAATCTGCCAACAGGACCCTGATCAGGACGCCGATGAGGAGGCACCAGAGGACCAAGCTGAATATGACTCTGTGCTGATTTCTTCCGCTGGCGATCTCGTCGCGGCCATGGCCAATGCACTGGGCTCCGACTTTGCACCAGCTTTCAACGTTTTCTATCCACTCATAGCAAAATACTACGTACGTGACTCGTCGCTGCCCAACCCCGACAATCGCTCACCCATGTGTATCCTGCCTAGAAAAAGAGCCGCTCTCTCAGCGATCGCTCCTCAGCGATCGGATGCTTAGCAGAAATCATTTCTGGCATGAAAGGGGCGATAACCCCATCGACTGAGCCATTATTGGAGTTGCTTTGGCGCGCAATCAGTGATCCAGATGCAGAAGTACAGAGCAATGCAGCATTCGCAACAGGCTTACTGGTAGAGAACTCTGAGCAAGACCTCTCGCCACAGTACATCGCTCTATTGGGCGCTTTGCAGCCACTCTTCAACCAGTCCGCGGACGCACCCGCGCCGCGCCTAAATGCCCGCGACAATGCCTGCGGCGCGGTAGCGCGCCTGATTCTGCGTAATGCTAGTGCAGTGCCCCTTGCACAGGTTCTACCCGTACTCTTCGGTGCTCTCCCGCTTCGAAACGACCTTCTTGAAAATAAACCTGTGTTCCGCGCGGTGATTTATTTATTCCAGACACAGCCAGACGTGCTCGCGCCCTATCTAGATGGGCTCTTGCGCGTATTCGCCCATGTCTTGGACCCAGGTGGTCTTGATCAAGTTGGCGATGAGGTTCGCGCGGGCTTGATTGGGTTTATTGGCGTCCTCAACTCCCAGACCCCGGAGAAAGTACAACAGGCGGGATTGGGACCATTCGTGCCGGGCGGTTGAGGCTACCTTTATCATACAGACGTAATCCCTTCCACGTTTTTTCCTAGCCATCCTGTTGATATCCTTCCACCTCTCGGCTCGCCTTGATACGATATGCTACACGCCTCCCTTTCCTGTCACCGTGATCTGAATTTCCAAATTTGTTTAGATGAGAGACAGTGAATGTATTTGAGGAATAAAAAAAGGGCACGGATGAAGTAGTGGAAAGGGGAGGAGCATTTAGGGTAATGGCTATATGGTGATGTGATCTTGGTCGAGAGATTCTGTGCGGCTAAGCTCACTCGACGAACACTACCGGGTAACATATGGATCAAGGGCCACCAGTTCGTGGATGAGCTGCTCGATGTATGTCTCGTTTGCAGGGCCTATTGTGCCAAGTGCAGGCGACCATTGCACTCCGTGTGCGGCCCACCGCCACTTCTATAACATTACAAGTTGAGGGCGTGACGCACAGCACATGCAAAACAACCACGCACGATAAATCGAATGAGCTCCTTGTCATGTGGCATAACTGTGCGCCATGCATCGGGACCTCCGCAATATATGCGGTAAGAATCGAGCGCGTAGGGACCACTGCCAGGAAGGTGAGAAATGTCCATGGGAGGATGACGCAGATGCTCTGTTTTTGGTTGCGCTTGTTCGAGGTACGCGGCGGAAAGAGCGATGAGGCGCCTCGCGCGGATAGATTGTAGGCCGAGGCAACGAATGCAGTCCTCAAGCTCTGCGCGATCGGCTGTTAAGGTCAATATATGATGTGTTTCGCATATGCAAACTGTAAGCATGGAGAAGAGAATAGGGTAGACAACGGTGCAAACCTTCCGCAAGCAGTTCGGGTGTTGGCCAACGGGTCATGAGCGTCCAGAATATTGGCACTGCAACGCGTCCTGCAGTCTTGTTGAGGAGCATGACGGCAACGAGAAGCTTCCATGGGTCATCAGCGACGCATTCTGGTAGGGAAACGTGTTAGCTGAGAATTGGAAGGGATGCGCGTAGCATAAGAATGTCGGCACACCCTGGATGAGGACAGGCTTGACATCGAGGAGCCGTTCGTATCGGTCAAGAGATGTGAGGAAGGGAAGAAAGCAGCGTAGCCGGGAGAATCGGTCAGGAGACGGAGGTGGAGTTGCCGTACATAGTCCGAGTCTGTGAGGTCCCGGGTAATAAAGAGCAGCCTCTCTTTGGCTGTGTCCTGCATTGAGATTGGTGGGCCATCTTTATACGATCCAGGGAAGAATTTTGAAGACTGGTGGGTGGCACGCGGGCGACTCGGAGCGGCAGACATGGACTGCCTTTCTGGGCGAATGACCGGTTGTTCAACAAACAACACCGCTAGTAGTGTGCACTGCACTGCCGCTGCACCCGTAAACCGTCGTCGTTACGCCGCCGCCGCCGTTCTCACCCACGTTTGTCGTCATACTCAACAGCGAGGTCGCTGGACGACACCGCGCTCGTGCTCACTCTTCGACGTTCCACCTTCCTTCAGAATCCCATCGCTATGTTCTTCGTCCTTCCTTTTTCTCTCTTGGCTCACATCGTCGTTCCCGTGCTCGCCACGTCAATTTCCGTGCCCATCCCGCTCAATGATCAACTGCCGCCCGTCGCTCGCATCAACTGTTCCTACTCCTGGGCTTTTGCGGAGGACACATTCCTGTCTGCAGCAGGGAATGCATCCCTCGTGTACTCGGTGTCGCCCCTCCCGGCGTGGCTTTCGTTTGACCCCGTTACTCGGACCTTCAACGGAGTGCCTGCTCCGGACGACGAGGGCACGCTCCCCATAAAAGTAGTGGTGACAGATCCGAAGACATCCGACTCGGCATTCTCCTCCGTCACCCTCTGTGTTACGCCCGATCCAGCTCCAGTCCTCACTACGCCCGTTGCTTCGCAGTTCAAACCCGACAACCCTTCGCTCTCTTCTGTCTTTGTACTGTCTGGCGATAACTCGGCGCTCCAAATGACGAAAAACCCGACGCTCCGGATCCCCCCCAGCTGGTCTTTCAGTATTGGCTTTGATGGCTACACGTTCACGAGTCTGGATGATGGCATGCGCTATGATGTTTTGCTGGCAGATGGCTCTCCTCTGCCATCCTGGATGAATTTTGACCCCGATGAAATAACACTGAATGGTGTTACGCCGCCTCCCCACGAACTCCGTACCCCGCATCTTACGCTTGCTCTACATGTGTCTGACCGTTTTGGCTTCTCTGCTGCTTCCCAGCGCTTCGACTTGGCCATTGCAGCTCATGAGGTACATACATCACTTGAAGGTCTTCTTCCAATCAACATCACCTCATCGACCACTGTGAATGTCTCCCTCGACAAACCGCATTTTTTTGCTGGGGTGTTCCTGGACGGCTCACCTCTTGATCCGCAGGACGTGGTATCGGTAGCGATTGACGTCTCACCGTACAGTTGGCTTCACTATGACGCAGACTCACGTCGGCTTACTGGGCAGCCCCCGGGAGACCTTAGTACGCTGAATGCCACAGTCCTCTCTGTAGTCCTCGCCACAACCTATAACCAGACCTTACATACTCAGGTCAAGCTAGCAAGTGTGCCACCATACTTGTCATGCGATACGCTTCCTCAAATTTCAGCGGCTCGTGGCAAAGATTTACACTTCAATTTGACACCGCTCTTGAATGCGACACGAGAAGACGTTGATCTGATGGCCTCGTACGAACCAGAAGATGCGAGTTCTTACTTGTACTTTGACACGGCCTCTGCAGTGTTATCGGGACACATCCCGTCATCTGGAAAAACGGACTATAATCTTGTCACGGTCTCGTTCGCTGCCTACTCTCACTTGACCCACTCGACCTCGAACTGCAGGCTTCCTATAACCCTCAAGCCCACAGATTACGAGCAGACTCAACCTACTACAGGATCGTCGTTCCATGTATCGCGCAAGAAGCTTGCTCTCGGGCTGGGAATAGGGTTTGGGCTGTTAGGAGGACTACTTGTACTTGGCATACTACTTGCGGCACTACGTCTCTTGGCGCGCCCACCCGACTCTGCGCTCACCGGTACGGCTGCGACGCAAGCGATGACGGAGGGTGATCGTCAGTGGTACGGCATCGGGGACGATGCGGTCCAAACAGAGGAAAGGAGTGATAGTGCAGAGAAAGGTTATGGCGCTCGTACCAATGGACGCTGGGGCGAGCTAGGCACCGGGCTGGCACGTAGTCAGTCCTTCACATCGTCGAACGATGAACGCACATTGGCCAGCCCTGGTCAGTTAAGCAAGGCCGAGTTCCTGGGCCGTTTACGCGCGACAGTTCGCAAAGTAAGCAACCGTTACCGCGGCGCCCGCAAATCGGCAATCGGGCGGCCTATCCTCGTCCTCGAAGCAGGCGACCCGCGCGTGTTTGGCACACCGGTCACTCCCGCAATTCCTGCGCTCGTTGGGTACGAGGCGATGGCCTACTCGGCTTCTACATCGAGCCTACGTGGTTCGCCGTCTTCGTCCAGTGGCGAGCGCTCCATCCCTCAGAGGCGACCGGACTTCGCCCCGCCGCGCGTACCTGCGCCTCTCCCGGGCCACTCTCCTGACTCGGACATGTCCCTGGCATCAGACTCCTCGGCACGTTCGCATGCGGCTGAGGCCGTCGTGCAGCGAGCAGCGCGGGCGCGCAGCATACGCAGCGTGGGCGGACAGTCACGAGCGAACGACGCTGCGCGTGCGCGCGTTGTCCCGTTCGTCGCCAGTAGGACACCTGCAACGCGCGATGGGCCAGCGGGCGAAGGAGCCGGCGTGTCCCTACATGCTCGCGCTTCGAGCCTGAGTGCGAGCGTTGTGCGGGTGGTAGTCGCACCGCCCAACCCTGAGGGCTGCGGTGCAGCGGAGGCGGACGAGCTGCACGTGGGGATGCATTACGTGCGGGCGCTTGGCGAGGACAGCCGCGAGGCCTCGGGCTCGTTTTCGTCGCTCGAGTCGTCGCACCCTGCCCGCTCGAGCCTTGGCAGCGGTGGTGCGGGCGGGCACGGCGGCGAGGTCTTGCGGGTGCTCGTCCGCGTTGGGGAGCGCTTCCGGTTCAGGCTGCCCGTGCGCACGGGCGCGAGCGCGGGGGGCCTGACCGCGCGGCGATTCTCTGGAGAGTTGTTGCCCGCGTTCCTCTATGCGGACTTGGACAGCGCGCGCGAGGACAAGCACAGGAATACTGTCAAGTTTTGGGGTGTGCCGCGGGCTGACGACGTGGGGGACGTACATGTTGGGGTTTATGCGGCGAATGGGGAGTGTGTCGCGGAGGCCGTGATCGAAGTACTCATACGTAGCAGCTAGGGTGTGAGCCTCTGCAGACGAGACAGACTATAAAATTAGTGAAATGATTCCTTGTAATGGTACATATAAGATGTGTTGATTTGGATAGACACGCGGATTTTCAGAGAAATGAACACGTTGATCATGCATGTGCGACTCGGAGAGAGACAACTTGGCTACACACAAACTTGGCACAATTGTTGATACAATCTATGAGTGCCTATGGGGCAAAAGGATTTGGTATGACATGCCCATTGCCTCGTCTATTCGCCCGTGCTGCGCTACTGCTGGTGCCCCGCCACGATGACATCCTCCTCCTTTCCTCCTCTATCTCCATACGGAAGCCATCGGGTAAATTATGACTTCCAGATGAGAATGGCGAGAGAGCCGATGTAAAAGTAGATGAAGTGCTTGGTTTCTGCAGGAGATGACCGTCGAAAGGGTGGATTCAGGTTACAGTAGGCCAAGACGCATACCGTGGGTCACGTAGCTCCCAAAGTTTTTGCCAACGACGACGTGCCAGGTAGTGCCATGGCGCCTGTCAAACTCCTTCTTGATCTGCGCGGCGATGTCCTTCTCGATGTTGTACTTTTCGAGGGCGGCCGAGGCGACGTCGACGCACTCCTGTTGCATCTCCTCGCCCATGTCGGCATTCTTGATGATCGCCTTGGGGCCGCCGCCGCCACTGCTGGGTGCACCGCCGACGCCTAGGTCGGTCGGGGCGGAGGCTGCGTCAAGTTTCTCGGACATTGATTCGATTCGATCTGATGCGATGTTGAAGTGCGAGTGCGAGAGTGGTGGTGACTTGAGTACGGCGGGTGTCCGTTAAGAATTTAAGGATCGGCCCATGGCCACGTGCTGGCGGTGTGCTCGTCCACGTTCAGCCAACTCGCCGCCAGCCATGCACACACACGAGAAGCCTCTAAACCTTATGTGTTTTTCCCTCGCCCGGTTACCGTGCTTTAAATACTCATACTACTTCTCGAAGCCCCATTTTTAACTCCAGACCTCTTTTTCAGGTTTCATACATCATTTCCTGTGACCCGACAAATTTCCTTGTGAGCGTGTTTGGGGCCGTACCCGTACCCGATACGCGTTTCTCTGCCTGCCTTTTCCCCCGTGAAACGATTCCACATAGGATAGAGTTTCTCGCCCAACCCTTTCTCCCTTACAGGGTGCGTGTGCACGTTGTGTATCTCCATCGTTCATCCCTTCGCAAACATCATACACGTGTCGTTCATTTATCGCGCGTTTACCACTCGTTTCCTGCCAGTTTCCACGCAGGCATATTGGCCAGGCCGGACTTCGGGTGATATACAACACCAACCATGGAAACGTACGGGTCAACACCCTGCTACCCGGTGACCTCGTTCCACGCTAACACCAAGATGAGTTCATGACCCCTCGCCATCTCCGGAGAAAGCTTATCAGCATGTTCTTGCACCCTTATTCACTCATTGACGGTCCTGCAAATTACACCACTATCTCCGGGACGCCCATTTCGTCGGGAGCCCATGAAATTAGCCTCTACCCCCCTGCAACCCCTTTCTATCATGACTACAAGTCGCTCCGCCAACTAGCCTATGGGGAGGATCCGTTTTCCGTCTCCCATGAGGGCAGGTCAGGGGGGAAAGTGGGGGGAAAGGAAAGGCGGGGAAGTGAAAGGAAGTTCGGTGGGAAACCACGTGCTGGAGTGGGGCTTCGAAAGTTGCCGTGCCCTGCAACAGCATGCTTTCCCCTCCGCTTCTCATGCGTCACCACTGCACATTGGCCACATGGCGCGGAAATGTGCGTAACTTGCCTTGGTCCCTGGGACGGCTTAGCCAATTCCGGCGACCATTCCCCACTCAAGGCTCTGGCGCCACCGGTGCCTGCATTTGCGGCAACGGCGTATGCCATTCCGTACCTTATATGTGCGGCCTATACTTATATTCGCGCACTCTACACGCCCATCCTTGGGCCTCATGCGTGGTCCACACGTCCCTTGATATGGCAGCTGCGCACTGTGGGCGATGACCACCCAGGCAGTCCGATTCGGATCTTGTTTCTTTTTCCTCCTTTTTTCTTGCGCCAAGACTATTCAAAAGGTGAGTTGGCAGGCGCAGGGGTACCACCAAACTGTCGGTGACATGCTAAGCCCTGTCTTGGCCATCAGAACTACGGACATGTCGGGTTAACTTGACTCTAAACAGATCCGTTACGGTTGCTGATAACCTGATTACGCTCACGAGATGGCATATGCCGGCAAGGGACGCCATAAACCGTTACGAGTACCGTTACGGCAAAGGCGCAAATGCGCAATCAGGCCAAGTTTGTACGCTGGCGCCGTTGGGCGACAGCAAAAATTACATCACGCGTCCCGATTGCGCGATATACAGTTTGTCATTAATACGAACATCAGGGCATTTGAGTGTCGGAAATATAGTCGAACGGAGAAAACGGAGTTGACTGCGGCTAAGGGGCATGATGATATGTGACATGGATCAGAACAATACAGACAAACAAAGGGTAAGGGGAAAAACATAAGTTACATGGCATCATGGGATCAACATAGCCTGGAGGTGAGGGGAGATGGATTCGTGATAGCACGCAGGCACTGATTGAATACACTTGACAAACAAGAGGAACTCCACAATAGCAAATTAACGCAATGATGGCTGCGGCGGTGGACCAAGTAATATACGGTATCGAAAGCATGAGGTTGTCATAATCAGGTGAGACGTGAATTTTGCGCACACGGGTTGCGCACAACAAATCCGATAACAATTTGAAAAACGAGACTGAGAAGAGAGAAGAAACATTACCACCGGAGCGCGTGGTCACACACCCCACCCTAGAGAGATGTTGGATAAACGAGAACTTGAACTACTGCCGTTCTCGCTCCTCACGGATGGCACTCCGCTGCGGTGCGGTCCGAGGAAGAGGAGGAGACCGCGGTATGCGGGCGCCGTGTGGAAACGGCGGCCCCGGGCTCCGCGCACTAATAGGCGGAGTCGATGGGTGCTGTTGCTGCGGTGGCGATGAAGGCGAGAGACGGCCGCTGGGCCTTGGAGAGAGATGCAGTTGCGCAGGCGCTCGCCCAGCGGGATGAGTGTCTGCGCGCGGTAGTTTTTTGTCTGCTGATGCAGTTGTTGCAGCGGCTGCTGCAGCGAAGGCTGAGGAGGGAAAGGCGCGTACGGCTGATGCTGTTGCTCACGCTCACGCTCACGATGCTCGCGGTACTGGTGCTGCTCGCGATGCAGGCGAGAAGGAGGCGGCGGGCCGCCGTCGAAGGGCGCCGGCCCGTTCGCTAGCGATGCGAGAGGAGGGAGTGCCGTCCTGCCGCTCGCGGGCGAATTCGGTGCGCGCAGCGCCATCGCGCCGCCGTAGTCATGAGAGCCAGCGACGACGCGGGACGGTCCCGCGAGGCCCGCAGGGAAGGCCGCCCCCGGGGTGCTGCTGCTCGATGGCGAAATGGAGTTGTACGGCACCGGCGCCGTGGTGCCCTGCTGGCCTGTCCCCGCCGGTAGACGGGTGGAGGCCAGCTGCTGCTGCTGTTGAGTTTGAGACGACGATGGTTCGGGTCCTGGCAGAGTAGCGAAGCCCGACGGTTGATGTGCGCGCGAGAGCAGCAGGGTCTCAAGGCGGTCCACCCGCGCCCTGAGCTCGTCGTACTCGGCACGGCTCACATATTTGTCCCTATAGATGAGGGCCGTACGTACATATTTCAAATGCGGAAAAAAAAAAGGAGAGACCAGGTCACACATACACTGGCTCGATAACGTGCCACTGACACTTGTTTTGATCACCGCGGCGGATACAGGGCGTACAGGGATGTGCCCTGGAGGATTCCGCGCAAAGTTTCAGAAGCCAAAACCCATGGGGTTCGGACGCGATCTCCTTACCTGTCGCACTTAATTTTACGTCGTTTGCATTCTGTATGGCCACGTGATGCATAGCATGGACAGGCGGAAGTGGTGTCGTGTCACGAGAGCCGAAGCGAGCGTGGAACCATGACGATAAGTGCATCAGATGGCTGCCAAGTGAGAAGCGAGCGGGGGAAACGAGCGGGGGGGAAAGGTTGAAACTGACCCGTACAGCTCAGAGCCTGTCGTCGCCGCTTCTGTTTCGGGCGCGCGGCCTGCTCACTATCTCCGTCGCCGTCCGAGTCTGCAACGATTCCCGGATGCGTACGCTCCGCGGGAGGCTGCGCTGGAGGAGGCAGAAAATCGAGACGAGGTATACCCGCGCTTGGCCCTGCGGAGAAAGCCGGGCCCGCTTGCTGACGATTCGGGTGGTAACGCTCACCGAGCTGGGGATCCGGCTGGGGAGGGAGAAAATGGCGGATCGAAGGTAAAGACGTCGGTGAGGACCGTGAGCCTGGGGTGGAGGTGTGGCCGGGCGTCCTCCGAGCGGGGGACGGGGAACGCTCCTTGCGTTTCAACGGTTGGGTGACGATTGGAGGAGGCTGAGGAGTATCCATAGGAACAGTTCAGAACAACCAGAAGGCCAGGATCAGCACCATAAGGCAGGTGATGGTTAGGAAGGGGAGAGGATAAGGAGGAGCACTCGGGGAACTAGATATAGGGAGACGAGTTGCGGGGAGGGGCTCATAATACGTATGACAGTTTAGATGAAGCGGAAGTTCGGGCGATAGTTTTTCGTTGGTGTAAGAATGAAGGAGATTTGATTGATCATGACATCAACCATCCATAAGGAGGCGCCAGAGGGCCGGCCACAATTAACCAGTCGTGTCGGTGCAAACCTGTGCAGTCAGCCCCATACATGGAGACACGGAAACGAAAGGATCCCAGAGAAGATTCATTCGGCTTGGGTTGCTGGCGAGCAAAATTTTCTGCCGCGCAAGCACCAGGAGCCCCGCAAGTGCGCTAAAGCATGCGAGGCTCGTGATTCTCCACCACGATTCCTTTGAGCAGATTCCTCGGAATCAACTCGATGAATGCCACAACAGAGAACATGCCGGCGCCAGCCTTGAAATCGATTCCGGGAATTTTATAGCATAAACCCAAGCAGTGTCCGTCGATTCGAGATAAGATCCCTTGTCCCACCGGGTCTTGCCGCACTCGAGAAGCCTGATACACTCTAACCACGGCCAACGTGTCCGCGCATCTCCGTCTTCTCCCCATAACATACCGCGCTATACCATACTGCGTCGCACCCATACCCTACCCGCACGGATCATTATCCCCCGATTTCCGCGTCGAGTCATTATTCATCGATCCTATGACTATGACATAACTTAGGCTCGATTCACGTACCTCGCGTTCTTCATTCTCCATACAGATAATTCCTTTCCGGGTCCCTCCCTATTTCTTTTTTCTCTCCTGGACCCGCATCGCATCCAACTATTATGACAGCGATCACATCGAATGGGATCATTTCTGCTCCTGAAGGGTTTACGAGAGTGTTTGGAGCTTGCTCCCACAGGGCCAGCGCGGACCTTCGCAAACAAGTGTCATTCGTTGCCCAAAACAGGGCCTTTGCGGGACCGTATCTGCATCATGTGTGCATCAGCTGAATGCATTCCGTACACCCGTGTAAACGCACTTACTGCGTGACCCACGGCCTCTTGCGGTCCTGCAGGCACTCATTCAAGGTCATTGAGGCAGCAGAGCGGACGGCAGCTGCAGCGCGGGGAACACGTTCTATGCTAAATCCGCCTCCGCCGAGCGAGTGATCGAGTCCACGGGGCACATCGATTATCAGATCGAGTGTTTGCTAATTGTCGCAGTGTTGCGAGCGAGCCGGGGCGGTGCCCTCACAGGATATTCCCTCTCGCCACAGCACCCTGCACGCGGCCGGAACTGGCCAGGTGGGACATCTCCGCATCGCGCACCTGACCCCGTCGCCTCCTCCTCGGAGCCCAGGTAATGCATAATGTCCGGGTGGGCGCGCTTTCTGCGGCGCTATCTGCGTGGGCTTATTCGGTGCCACTTACAGTAGCACCGTATCATCCGTCGCGCGCCCGATGGCGTGCGGCTCTGTCGCTTCGGTTACGGCAGTGTTCCTGAACCCTACAACACGCTCCGCCAGAAAAACCTGCAATCATTACTGTAGACGTTCACGTCGCGCTCACACCCGGACAGGCACGCATCGGGGCCTTTTGTTTTCTTTTAATTTGGCTTTGCAGGTCGTGACTAACCCCGAGTGGACATTTGTCCGGTGAGACCGCGCGGCTCCCTGATACCGGATGCACGAGCACGATATCAGAGATCAGAGATCAGCGTGCGATCCTCGGCACTGCGCCGTTATCGCGTTTACTGAGCGATCACCGAGTTGTGGTCCAACCAACTGTCATGGAAACACGGGCCCACCCACCACCCACCGCAAATGCCGTGAATATTGCGGTGCGATGGGACTCCGAACTCTGTTGCGAATTATTTCCCCGACGTGCCTCGTTGGTTGCGCCACGACTCCGGATGGGTTGTATCCGTCTGTTTGGGTGGAGGATGATCGCCCCTACTACACGCTATAACTAATCAGGTCAGGGTGACCCGAAGCAGTATGCGGACACGCGTTGATGACAATGCGCTTCCCAGATGTTGAGGCTGATTTTAATCAGCTAGCCACCCGTGCATGGTAGCTGCGCGACCGAGATAAGTTAGGTTCCGGGAACGGCCTCCGATCGATAATGGGTCACGCCGGGTTGGGTTTTTGAGGTCATGGGCCACAAACGAATGAACGTTATTTTGAAATATGATCCCTGGCTGAGCCGCATGACGGGGATAACGGCTCTCGGCGACAGTCAGAAAAAATCAAAAAAGGGATTGTTGTTCAATTACACCGGCTATGGACAGCGCCCCGCTATTTTGATGGAACTTAACAGGATGGATCACGGACTTGCGTTTCGAGGTCACGATTATTAAAGGAGATGGGTCGAATTAAGCATTACAGCACGAGCCATCCAATACGAGTTGTACTGTTACACCTGAAACACCTGTGCTCCGTTAACCCAGGTGGATAACGGCCGGCAGCAATGGGACCGCTATTAGATTATTGACCACGGCAAGTTCGAGAGTGGTGATGATGAACGCGTTTGGAAAGAAAGCCGCCGGACTTGTAACGGAAAATCTGTGGTTTGGGGGTTATTCGGGTATTTGCGAGCTTGAAAAAATAAATTTCCACCACTGCCACACACGTGTTGTGTGTTGGGCGAACACCCACATTCTCATTTTTTTTTCTCTTGTGGAGATGAATCGTGTCCATGGCATTAGCGCGCCAGAGGAAAAAAAAAAGACCTCCAACCTCCGAGATTATCGGTTCAAGAGAATAATTGTGTTACAGACAGACATGCTCATGACATCAAATTCATTCATATTTATTCATGCATTGGTTCTCCTGCCGAACTTCTTGCGCAGAGGAAAAAAAGTCATAAGGTATGCATCCCATTGAAAAAAAAATCACCACCAAAGCTATGAAGCAAAAATTCAAATTTCACGATGTATCGAGAACTGATTAGCCACGACGCCAGTGGGCAAAAATGCTAAGAGGCGCACGGCATGCCCAGCTCCCGACGACGACAGTCTCCGTCTCCGTCTCCGCAGCATCGACCTTTGCGTCCGCACTACACAATGCGCACGACATATGTAACACGCACCTGCGTTCTGTCTGAGGAATCGTGGTCAATCGTCCCGCGGAATTTATACGCCTGAGACACGTGTGCACGTGGTTTGGGTCAGTGCGTGGGAAAGGCGATGCACTTTTACGTATGGAAATGTCCTCAAGTCAAAAGTCGAAAGTTGAAAACCTGCCGATTTTGGGGTCGCGCAGTGCAATCCGACCTGCACGTCCTTGATGTTCTGTTCAGGGAGAATATTATTTTAAACCTTCTTGCCAAGATCGCCCCTTCCATGGAGTATGTCGGGTGCGGCCCGTCAAGGAGGGACAGATTACGGTTACTTTAGTCCACAAATGCTCGCATATTATGTATCTTCCCGGAAGTCCTTTAAACACTACACTTTCCTTGCCTTCTTGATCTTTCGGTGGTCTGTTCATAACTCCTTATGTCCTACTCGGCTGCGCAAGCGAGCTACACAAAACACGAGGAGACATTGGCTGACGGGGTTCCGATGCCCCGCAGTTATCACGTGCAGGAGCGCTGAACGCTGAAGGCCATCGCTTGATCTCGTGCCAGCGGTCAGGTCGCTTTCTGATTCCCGGAAGACTGGTATCCTAATGAAAATGTAGTATTGTTCGGTTCTGAAATCACTACAATGAGGTGGAACAGCGAATGCTCAAAGATGAATATATTAACACCCATCATTCTCGAGGTTCTCAATGCTCGCTCACGAACACGGCGGCCATCCCCATGCCCGTGCCTATGCACATGCTCGTCACAAAGATTCGCTTGTTTGTCTGCCTTGCAATGTTTAGGCCTGTAGCGACCTGGCGCGCGCCAGCTGCGCATGGAAATAAAGGTCAACTCTCTAACTCGCGTCGAATGTAGATAAACAACTGACTCATGCCAAGAGGATGACCAATGGCGATTGCACCACCATTAAGGTTCACCTTCTCGTAGGGCAAGCCGAGCTTCTCAATGGAATACACCGCTTGGGACGCAAAAGCCTCGTTGATTTCGAAAAAGTCGACATCGTCCGCCGTAAGGCCTGTATGGGCGAGCACCTTTGGGATGGCAAACGCCGGGCCAATGCCCATGACGCGTGGCGGAACACCGACAGTGCTAGCGGCGACAAATTTGCCAAGAACAGGAAGACCAAGACGCTTAGCGGCCGAACGCCGCGCAAGAAGGACTGCAGCGGCACCATCTGATACCTGTGACGCATTGCCAGCGTGGGTCGTCCCATCTTTCTTGAACGCGGGCTTGAGCTTGGAAAGACTCTCTGCGGTGACACCGTCGCGAATCCCGTCATCGGCTGCGACCACAATCTCCTTGGCCTGCTCCGTCTTGGGATCTACCCAGTGCACATTGAGCGGCACGATCTCGTCACGGAAACGGCCAGCCTTGGCGGCGGCTGCAGCCTTTTGGAACGAGCTTGCGGCAAATGCATCTTGCTGTGAGCGAGTGATCCCGTAGTCCGCCGCGACATTTTCTGAAGTGATACCCATGGGAAGGAGGCAGTCCTCTGCATCTTGATTGGAAAGAACGGCTTCAGACCAGCCATCGGGCTGCGAAGCTGGGCCGTAACCAAAGGTCATAGACTCGACACCGGCACCTGTGCCAAGTAAGTCAGAAGAGCTCGACCAGAGAGAGCGCATCAATACGTACCAATACCAATGTCAATTTGACCAGCAATAATCTGAGACGCGATCTGGTTGACGGCAGTAAGACCAGAGGAGCATTGGCGGTTGACCGTCGCAAGTGGGGTAGAGATTGGAATGCCAGCATGGAGTGCTGCCGCGCGAGCTGCAGTCGCACCGCCGCCGGCAGGAAGGACATTTCCGACACTGATATCCCCAATGAGCGAAGGGTCGAGATTGACCTTAGAGTAGACTGCACGAAGGATGCCCGAAAGGATCTCTTCCGGTCGGGTGTCTTTGAAACCACCACGTTTCGCCTGTAAGGTGAATGTCAACAGGGGAAGGGGGAAGGAAGGACGTCAAAAGAAACCTTAGTCATGGCAGAACGCACGGCTGCGACAATAACCACGTCATCGTCGCTCCTTGCAAGGACTGCTGTCTTGCCATGAGGTGAAGTGGATGTTCTCTGGATGACGGACGCCATTGCTATAGGGAGATGAAGTAGTGTGGGGCTGACGAGGTGAAGCTCAAGTCGGTTTTAAGAGGTGAAGAGGAAACACCGAGCCCGGGGTCGGGTCGGGTGGAGAAACCAGTCGGCCGTGATCACCATTGCATGTGATAACGGCATGGATGTCCCGGAAGTGAAACGCAGTCATGCGACACCTCGAACCCGTCTTCTGTACGGCATACATTCGAAAAAAAAAATGAAGGTGCACTTGGAGAGCTATTTGGTTTGATTAGAATCTAAGAAAAAATTGAAACCGAAAAGGGCTCAACCGGGAATTGAACCCGGGACCTCCTCCACTTCCGGGGAAACCCGAAGAAGGAATCATACTACTAGACCATTGAGCCGCGATGGACAGAGGGAATTGCAAATATATGGGACTACCTTCCGACTTTCCGGGGCGCAAACTGCGGGCGGGCGGGACTCGCTGCGCCGAACGTCCAACTCATGGGACCTGCCGCCGACCCACACACGGACAACCATAACGACGATCAGGTGCGCTCCTCCACCCTCACGCAGATATCCCTCGACATGTCTCAGTATGGCAGCCCACCTAGATTGCCGATCTCGAGCTCCAACTTGCCGCACATGCTGCCCGCGCCGCCAAACTGCAAGCGCGTCTCATGACGACGCTGGACACCCTCGATTCGGAACGTCGCACATACGCCGAGGAGATTTCCGGCGAGCGCCACCAACGCGTCGCGCTCCAGGCACAGCTGCGCGTCGCAAGGGCAGAAAGGGCTGCGATGGAAGCAGAAAGGGACAGCCTACGCGACGGTGTGTTGCATTTGATCGAGAAAGGTGTGTCGTGCGTGCGCGTAAGAGCGAGTCTTCCCGCCCCCGCTTACTACATGTTAACAAAAAGTCGAGGTGTGTAACGATTACAGCCTCTGGCCACATAGCGGTCTCACGACCATCAGGCTTGCAGGTGCGCGTCTGACCCGTTCGCATCGCGTGCTATTTTCCTTTCGTTTAGTCCTCCTTCCTTTTAAAATCAGACCCAGCAAAGTCGCGTCATCTGTCTGAGCAACCGCAGTCAACATGGACCGCATCCGCCCGCGCGTATTCGTCGGCGCTGATCACTGCGTTACGCGAGGAGTACGAGCGTGAACGTGGAGCACATTCTGATTCCCTTCGGCGCCTTGCGGAACTCGAGGCGCAGCTGGCTCGCCGTGAATTGGAACTCGAGGAACGCTACGGCTCAGCGCCTGTGCCACCTTCAGACTCTCCCTCCCCACGACTTTCGCGCGATGGCGCTATTCGAGTGCTACAACAGTCCGCCGCACGAAATGAGGCCTTGACGCATGAAATAGCGGGCCTCATGCAGAAGGTAATACAATCCTTTCCTGTCCCCCGCGCGGCGCGATGAAAATGACACCTATCCCCGGCTGGTCCGTAGCTCGAAGGCGCACGCGCGGAGCTGGAACAGACTCCATGTCCCTCACCCGTAATGACAACACCACCAAGACACCACCGCACATTGTCTCCGGTATCCCCGACGCCCCAACGCCATCCTTCACCTCTACCCCTACCCTTACATTCTCCCAAGTCCTCGTCTCCGATTTCCAGTCACCGCAGTTTCTCAAGGTCTCAGTCCCCACCTCTATTGTCGCAGCGGGTTGCAATGCCCCCAGGGGATATAGCGCGGCAGATCGCGACGGTGACACAGGACCTTACTGGCCTACGCGCAGAAGAGCGGCGCCTCCTTCGTGCACGAGCACAGTCGCCCAATGCCCTAGAGGTGCGTCTTATCGCGTTGCGGATGTCCAAAGTCTCGTTAATAGTTCCATGTACCAGGACGCCCCGCTGGTCAGTACGACCGCCGCCAAGCACACGTTTCGGCACGTATTATTGATCGAGGAAGAATGCATCCGGTGCACATTTACTTTTCCCTCTCTATCCGACGCTCCGGACCGACTGACGGAGATGTATGTTTTGTCTTGCCGCAGGTTGCGAGCTGAGCTCGCTGCATCTACGGCTCGCGAAGCGGCGCTTCGAGAGATGCTCGGTGGCGTTCCAGCCTCAGTGACGGTACCTACGGAGAAGGACGTATTTGGGTCTTCTGAGGATGATGGCGAACCGATGGACCTCGCAACGCCCTTACAACCGACGGTGCTACTCGATCCGAGAGATCTATAGCATAGATTGGGGAGGGATGGGGTATTCTTGATGGATATCGCCTATCTTTCATCTATCTATCCGATACTTGCCCCATTTGTCTTTTTTTTTTTTTCTGTTGTGCACTGTGTTTTGCTGCATGCATGTATCTTTATTGTGCTTTGTCACTGCTGTTGCATATCCTATCCAGTTTGGTTTCACGATATGTTCAGTTGGCCAATGTGAGACGTGTGGCTTTGAGTCAGTACAATTCAACCTAATGGGACTTCAACGCTTCAACCATAGATGCAATTATAAGTGTTAGAGACGGATCAAAAATGAAAATGTGGGTTTCTCCTCGGTGGACGGGATACAGTCGGGTGACCAAGACGATGATGGCATCATGGATGGACCCAATTCGCCGTCGTCTCTTGCCGTCATCCGCCGCTTCCATAGCGTTCTTGCTGCTTTTCACCGAATCTCCACATAGACAAAACATTCCATTCCAATCCCACCAACAAGTCCGAGACAAAATCGCCCACCGGTCAAGCGACCAAACTCATTAGCTCTGAATGTCTGACAAACCTACATGAAGGTGCAATGATGACTTCTGCAACTGACAGAGTACGCGGATATTTTCGTCAAGGTGAGGAAGTGGGCAATTTTCTGCCACAACGATATCGAGGGCAACGATATACATGACGCAGGGACTATGACCCAGGCTATGACCCACCAGAGAAATTAGGCGAATGTTGGAAAGAAAGCCAAGTCTAGACCCTGTGCGCTGTTTTTTTTGGACTTGCCCTCTCCTGCTCGATTTTGATGGGTCAGTTTAGATGGGTATTCCATTATATACTGCATTGCGGCCCCATTCTGGACCATATTTTGCTGAAGAGGAATCTCACGAGACAACGCGCCATGCCGGGCGATTGGAGGTGATGCATACCGTATTCATCGCGGCTTGCAATTGGGACCGATACTGGCAACCAGGGGGGCTCTCTACAATCCCTTGACAGAACATGGGATGGACATGATCTTCTTCGGACTGCTGGTTAATACTGTAGAGAACGGAATAGCCGACGCTCCGCCGTCAATTCGGCGGTAAGTGATCACTTGTTTACCCATTTCAATTCCGATGTAACATGGTCTCTGCAGAAACAGTGATTGGCCTCTCGACGTTGTGTTGAAATGTGAAGGTTCTGATGAAAAACTTCGCAAGTACCGTCCTCGTAGTGACACTCTCCTCTCAAATTCTGCTCTTCCCCGACTGCTTGTGGAGGTTAACTCCTCCGCATCAACGTATGGATCTCCTCCGGAGCGCATCCGGATGCTTATCACGGGAGCCTTTATTGTTCGTTTCGCAAACAAGTTTGTGAGGGCGTACAAAGAGCACAAGGATTTCGTCCTCTGCTGTCTTTGTTTGGGACGATGGCCGTGCAGGTCGCTATACCATACCCTATTTCAGCTTAAGCAAGAGAACAGCCAACGGGTAGGTTGTGCTTTGTTATAAACAAGCTCGCAGGCTCAATCGTCGTAGGTTTATTACCACATGAGGAATCTTTCTCTTTCGTTGAATACCGCGGATGGTCGCATCGAGTTCGCACGCATTTTGTACAACCTGCTTTGCGTGGATGTCGACCAAGAGCAAAACAACGAGATGAAGCATGCAATTCGCCTGCTTAATGATAAGGTCGAAGTCCGCGGATTGAAGATGCACACCAAGGATGCGACTAAAAATACCAGTAGGAAGCGTACGCGTACTCACACAGGTGACGATGACAGTGCAGGCGGAGGGGGGAGGTGGAGGCGGCGGTGACCGCGCACAGCTCAGGGCACGTGGTTATGCGGATGTCAGTAATATTGTGGATGACGATGGTATCGAATAGGAACTGATTTCTAAGGTCCCGTCAACCCTTTCCTGACGCTCTATGCTAAAAGCCGGATCATATCCTCACCATGTATCGACCCTTGGTTCCAGACAAGGAATTCATCGCAAAGAAAGTTCGGGAGCAATCTGACGAGCTTAAGTCTCAACAACATGAAATTGAAGTCCGACCATGTTATCCCGTTGATCGAGTGTGGGCCATTCTACCCAAAATGCTTACCGTCAAAGGTTGCGCTGAGAACTGGCCTGAGAGGTTTGAAAGCAAGGTTGTTCAAGTCCGCTTGGGCCTCATCAAAGGCGTCGCTTATCTTCACGGGTGCCGTGTCGCTCACAGGGATATTAAGCCCAACAACCTTGTCGTCGACCGGGGCTTTTGCTTGAAAATCACCGATTTTGATGTCGCAACGCGAGTGAGGGACGAGGACGAGGAGGTCGATGACCTATGCGGGACGGAACATTTGGATCGCGCCCGAGGTCGAGAAGGAGTTGAGGTACAGTCCGATGAGAGCCAACCGATGGGCCTGCGGGCGGGTTCTTCTGTACCTTCTCGCTTCTCGATAGGTTCAGGAAAGGAGACGAGCTGCTTCAACTTGCTCGGACGTTGGAAACGGATGGAGTGCCGACTCGAGGAATGCATTGAAACCTCGACTTAACCCCAAGTGAAGGCGACGGAGAGGCCACGAAGCCCCCAAATGCTAGACTCGGTGGGTCAGACTAGAAGGAGATGAGTGGGGTCGAGGTCATACCCGGACATATGACTGATGTTTTCTCAATACTTGCGACGTTAGAGGTATTATATGTACATGTAAATGGCATTATAGTATCCTCGTGGGAGTGAGTTCCCCATAATGAGTTCCCCATGATAACACAGCTTGCACTCAAGGGCGATGACATAATCCAGAAACAGGCCATCTCGGTCAATCCCTGGAACCCTCCGCCTCCGGCCCCCGCTGTTTCGGACGACACTAGTCACTCACTCACGTCGACTTGCTCTGGTGATAATCAATGATGGCGGTCAGGCAACCCCTTCCGTCTTCAGTTTCGGGTCCACCTCCTTCTAGAATCGAACACGCAAGGACCCCTTCCTCCTCTGGTAAATCGCGGTCACATGTGAGTTGATTGATATCGCCTTATTACTGCTGCTGCTGCACGTCATGTGCTGGCAGGAAGGGCACCCCTACAGATATCCTCTGTTGTGGGTGTTGCTTCTGTTTCCGTACACAGATGCCCCTGGCATTTCCCTTTGCACTAAGCTCAGGGCTTACTTTCCCACTTGTTATAGCCTGCAGTTGAATCCGCCGTCACACGTCTACTCGTCTCCATCAAGAAACTTTTGGAGCGTCTCACTCAATGGTCCACTTCCGAATGCTCTGAGGAGGACGTCAGCGACGTTTACGTTACTCTGGGAAATGATTTCAATGCTGCCGTGGCTGCATTTGCCTCCCACGAGATCGACATGTCGTACGTTGCCTCATCTACACCCGCTTTTCTTATTCTGATATCCCCGTAGTGAACTTTTAAGTTTTCCAGACGAACTGCGCAGCGTTCTAGAAGACTGCCTTTCCGAAGATGCTTCCCAAGCGACTCTCGAAAAGTACCTTCCCCAGGTGCGCTCTATCATAACCAGGTTGCTGCAAGCCCTCCGTGGAAAACAACATCTATTTCGCCAAATCGTTTCCAGCAAGCGGCCCAGATCCGAGGCTTCAGGCCACAGTCGTACAGATAGTGATGGCCCAATAACTCGGTCCTCACGGACACACTCAAGACACAATACTAAATCTTCCATAACCAGCGCCGACGAAGTCTCACGACGAAATACACAGTCTTCGGTCGCGTCATCCAGAAGGAAGGAATCAGGCACCTATGAACTCCTACCTAACGGTGAAGACACACTTGTCGGAGGTTTTACATTTCCCGCCCCTCAACTTCCAAATCCATTTGGTCGTTCACAGTATCCCGGTGACCATAGGTCCCCATCTGCTACCATGAATGACTTGCCTCTACCTGCAACGCCACCTCCCCAGGATGCCCACTCCCCCGATCCCGATCCTGATCCCGAGGGAACGCCTATTGCACAGCCCAGAACACCTCAGGTTCCCGCTAGTGTTAAGCGTTACTCACTTGTGGACAAGCCTATGCAGCCGCCTTCAGTCGTCATCGACGAGTCGTCCCCCCAGAGCGTATTTGAGCCCGATCGCGGCAATACTTTATCTCCACCTCCTGAGTTGCCCGCTGTCGACACCCTTACTGCGAATCCGGGCGTGGCGAGCTCCCTCGCTGCACTCAAGAAGAGCGACATGCTCGAACGGCGCGCATCCAAGCGGTTTTCAATATACAACATCTCCAAGATGACGGGTACGGTGCGGGATAGGCCAGGCCCGGGCATAGGGCACCCAAATCGTCGCTCTCTCGTCGCTGGTGGAGGAGGAGCGCTGACCGCAAACGAACTTGCCGTTCTCACCGAGGCGGATGAAGAGGTCGAGCTGCCGCCAGCGATTCCGCTTCCCTCGCCGCGACGTCAGCGCAGTACCTCGCGTACTCGAGGACCGCCACCGGGAGAGGTTGTAGAGTCACGTCCTCCCGTTCCGCCCTTACCTCGCACACCGTCCGCAGCTTCACAACCCCCGGCGCGAGCCACCGGAGAGCCAGCGAATGCAATACCTGCCCCTGAACCCGTACCCGTACCTGTGCCAGTTGTTTCCGGTGCTCCTCAGCCTATCATGGTGTTCTTACAAGTTGGGCGGGAAGTGAAGAAGGTGAAGATGGAACCTGGGTTGACATTTGCTTCGTTGCGGATGCTCTTTGTAGACAAGTTTGCATACAACCCAGGTCAAGAAGATTTCCCCGCGATATACATCCGTGATCCATCGAGTGGGGTGCAGTACGAGTTGGAGGACACCGACGAGGTGAATGACAAATGCTTGTTGTCCCTCAATATTGAGCGTGAGTACCCCTCAAATTCTTCTGTACTTTGGTCTTTGATGGATTTGTCCCTTTAGCGCTCGACCAAATTAAGCAGCATATCGATTTGCAGATCTCGAGTCTTACACAGGAGCTCCGCGACCTTCGGAAAACAGTTTCTGATAACCGTCGTTCCTCTGTCCTTGTACCCTCCGCGCCAGCGATCGAGGATGCAACCGTCTTGACCCCGGCGCCAACGGATCGTCAATTACAGACGGTCGCACGAAGACTATCGCGGCTCGTCCAACGAGAGGGAACGCAAATTCGCCCCGAGGCCAATTTACCGATTACCCCCCCGGTGTCGCAAGAGACTGGCCAATTTCAACTGCAGCCACAAGCAACGGGCTCATCCGTTATGTCCGAGTACTCGGTGCGAATTGTGTCAGACCTGCGGACACAGTTCGACGAGGTGCAGAACCTGAGACGCGATCTTGGGGCCATGCGGCAATTGTATACAGAATTTATGAAGCAGACGAAGGATACGTTGTCTGGGCTACGCACCCAGACCCAAACTGTGCGGCAAATGGCCTCGACCCAGGTGCCAGGAGCACGTGCGTACATCGACGCCGGCAAGAAGAAGCTCGATGCGCGTAGTCAGAACGTGCTCACGAAAATGGAAGAGCTTCAGGATACAGTCGAGAATGTCAAGGACGACGTGCTCAAGCGTCACGTCTCGCCCAAACCGCAGGTGCTGCGCTCGATCAAAGAGGGCCTGGCGACCGTCGGTGCCGAGCTGGAGAGCCTGGAAGAGCACATCAAGACGATCAAACCGATGTGGAAAAAGACGTGGGAGGAAGAGTTGCAGAGCATCGTCGAGGAGCAGCAGTTCCTCAACCACCAAGAAGAGTTCCTCGGCGACCTGATTGAGGACAGCAAGGCCGTCACGGAGATCTACGGCCACGTCGAGAAGGTCATCTCGATCCGGGGCGCGTCGGGCGGGCGCGGGGCGCGGGGGCGCGGATTCAAGCTGCCGCCGCCGGACAAGGACCACGGCGGGCTGAGCACCGTGATGCTGGAGATCCGCGGCGCGTCGGTGGACCCGGAACGACGACTGAAGGCGATCGAGGCGAGCCAGAAGAATCGGGAGCGGGAGCTTGCGGGGCGCGCGGACGACTTTGAGGAGGAGCTGAAGGGCTTTGTCGGCGGGAAGAAGCTGAAGATGACCGGGGGCGCGGAGGAGACGGAGCGTGTGCGCCAGCACAAGAACGATCTGTCGCTCAGGGCGATTTTTGGTGGTGGAAATACAAATACCAATGCCTCTTCCGCTCTGCCGATGTCGCTCGCTCCTGGTGGCCATAGTCCACCACCTGGGTCATAGTTGTTTGGCCTTTGCCCCATCGTACGGGATTTGTCCTGTGCGTATCCGTACACGTCTAATTGCTTCATATCCTCGCCCTGGGGGCTTTTGATCACCCCTTTTGATTATCGCATTTCGTGAAATTTTTTGCCCTTCGCTCGCTTCGACCTTTGTGGTGTTTTATTTTATTTTTTCTGGTTCACAGATGGCAGCCATTATGTATCAAGCCAGCACTATTTCTAATCAACATCTTCTCGGATTCACCCTGTCATGTTGTACGATAGGGCGCTTGGAACGAAACGAGATCGTTTTCTGAGCACGCACGCGATACCAATTTGAAGGGCCTTCTAGCTATCCTTTCAGTTGACGCATGCTCGATTCGACGAGCTCGATAGACAAGTTAGATATCCCTTCCTTATCCTTCTAGGTTTGTACTATCACGTACTTTAGCCTCCAGAATGCCCTTGCGTGCCTTCTAATTCTAATAAGTATTTCTTTTCGACTCCTTTGGCCTCAGATCCTAGTCATCATCTGGTGTTGATTGTTGATCTGTCATGAGGCCGAGCTGCCGTGCACCTAGTGTCTGAGATCTGAGTCTCTTCCTTTGCACTTACCTTTTTCTCTGTCCTTTCCGAACTCCCGCACGTGTATGTGTTCCAGTGAAGTGAGACGCACCATCCTCGGCCGTGCCCTCATAGCATAGTATAGCACACAACCGTCGGAGTCGTTCGTTGTGACCCTTTCAAAGCTGCCGGCACCGATGGCACTTCCAAGCCCCTGACAGGTGGACAGTCATTTTTTCCCGCAGGTACTGTGGCGTCACATTCATGGGCCATGACCCTAATGTTATATAGTTATATGAGTGGTCCGGGTCTCGGATGAGTGAAGACTTCAGACTGCACGGGAATTGGACGCGCGCGGCGTCCGTACCGATGGATGACGAAAACATGTAAGGAGATCGGACAGGAATATTAGTAAATGGATGCACGGGGCTATTGTTCGACGAAGCAAACTTAGATTGATCAGAATAGCTGCTCTCAGATACTGGCAAGGAGACTTTGGAGAAACGCCGACTCCGCGTTTGAAATTTAGTTACGTAAACACGCTCGCGACGTGAACTCGAACTTGCACTGCCAAGAGTCTGCAATGCCGAGATGGTGACCACAGCTGATACACTTTCTATATAATGCTTAGCTGCTACGTGGCCAGGTGTGAACTCATGACTCAAGACCACAGGCGCAAAGAAACGGAACGCGAGGACCAAGTAATCCTTATTTCTTGCATGATTTATGATGCATATATGATGGGTCGAGCGTATCCAGTGAGTACTCGTTGACCTCTCCCTCTCCCAACAAAGGTAAGTTGGTGCGCCCATCTCAGTGTATTATTGATGCTGATGGTATCAAAGTCGCAATATGTGGCGTTTATGGGATCCCATTATATGGATTATCTCGATAAAATATCCGTGAACTCGCCGCATCTGGAGAAGAAATGATGAACGGCTGTTCTGCCCTCAATCTTATTCACCGTCTCTTTTTTTTGAATGGTCGTCCGGGACCGGAAGTACAACTATGACGGCTGGAAATCGCGTGCCATCGGGACCGGTCGTTGTACCACTCCCAACAACTGTGGAAGGTCGGTGCCGGTGTCTGTGGGCTTTTCTGGCACGGCGTCTTTATTTCTATGTCATATAGGCTCTCTAGTGGGGTTCAGTCTGTCTTCCGACAATTCTCCAGTGATGTGCCCACGAGGGGGCATGGTTCTTGTAGGTTTTGCATCTGCTAGTTCCTTGCCTCGGCCATCGCCCTAGTTCCTTAACATGATCGCTCGTCCACATGCCGACTACGTCTCGCCTTCCACATTCCGGCTGGATGACTGGATATACCCTTTTATCCAAGGCCTCGTGCCCAGTCTCACTCCTCGTCGTCTCAACAAACATCTGCCTCTTGATACCCCACTAATCCACTGGCGACCATATGGCCTGTGTCAGACCCACCACTGTTTGTGGCATACCCCTCGAAACAGTAAATCACGTTACCACGACGTACCTCCTCCTTCATATTCGTATGGTCCGGCAGTAATTTTCTGCCTCCCTCTCTTATCTCTCTCTTCTTCACCAAATCAGGAGGCGCAGCGCTGAGTAGACTCATCAAGTCGACCGAAGTCTGTCCGACGCAGACGCCAAGAAGCCGACGCCGAGGACCACGGATATGCCGTTCGCCTTTATGGGCTAGAATAACTGCTGTACATACACCCCCTGAGGCTCAGAAGTAGCTCAACCCACTACGCCTATGCACATACTGTGACAGCCTTTCCGTGCAACAAGTCCGTATCTACGGCCCGAGTGAGTCTTCGCGTTGGTCAACATTCATGCAACATCGGGTCGTGAGACCCTGAAACAGGCTGTGAGGACTACTGCGGTTCTAGGCACTCCCGACCCACATTCCGCAAGGAGGAAACATCTCATCGGCCTATATTAGCTTGACAAGTGATGTTTGGGGTGATTCACGGCACTCAAAATTGACCTTTATCACATCTTTCGACGATCGCACAGTAATCCATGTTCAGAACCGCCCACACTAACGTTCCCATGATTGAGCTATCACCTGGGTTTAAAATTTCGTCCGTTGAGGCAGGACTAGACAACTGCCAGCCTCGCGTGCACACACAGCACGGCCAGCAGTGTTGCAAGAGTTTGGTTTATTACAGGTCCATCTCTGACGTCCCCACTATTCCAACATCCTCCTAATCCGTAATCAATCCAGGTACAACAGGTAGCCTGGGCTTAGCACTCACCCACTCTGTTTTTGCAGGTGGAGACTACGTTGTCGCGACCGCACGTTCGCTAAACTCATTCGACGAACTGCGTCAAGACCCCAAGATCTTCGGAGAACGGCTGAAATTCTTAGCCCTCGACGTCACCTCGTCCATGGCAGAGATACGACAGTGCGTGGATGAGGCCCTAGGCATTTGGCGTCCCATCGATGTCCTTGTCAACAATAACAATGCAGGGACTCTCACCTATGACGCTAGCGAGGAGCATGGGTAACAGCTCCCCTTCACTGCAAGAGGCCTCGCGTGGCTGACATGCGACCTTCTAGTGCCGAAGGTATTATGAAACATGAAAACAAACTTCATTGGCACCATGAATGCTACGGATGCAGCCCTCCCTCACATGCTCATGCGTTGCGATGGCACTATCATTTCCATTGGAAGCCGTTCCGCTTATCGGACCCAGATGGTTGTAAGTACATTTCTTCTTTACATCCCTTCTTCCATGTCTCACTCTGGAATTTGTACAGGGCATGGGTATGCATCAAGCCTCGTGAATACCTGCGGACTTGAATCAACCACCCTTATGTCTAGCTTTCATATTCCGCATCGAAAGCAGCCCTCCACTGTGCGTGACATACCCCAGCTGCCCTCTGGCGCACTCAGCTGACCCATACTTTCGCCTTACTTCCAGCTTACAGAGAGACGCTTGCCGTCGAGTTCGAATGGTTCAACATCCGCGTGATGATTGCCGCCCCGGGCAGCTTTGCCACCAAATTTAACGGGCCAACACGTTCCGGCACGCCAGTCGAGGGATACGAGGGATTGCGCAACTAATCTGGACGAATTCGTGCCGAAGTACGCCAAGCTCCCAAAGGGTGATCCTGCCCTGGGCATGGACGCGCTCGTCGACGTCGTACGAGGCCCTCCCCGTCTGGCTTTTCCTCGGGGAGGATTCTATGCAGGACGTGCGCGCGCGGCAGAAAAATTGTCGTCCACATTGGAGGAATGGAAAGACGTGGGCTCGAATCTGGGTCTTCCTGTGGGGCGGTATTTTTTCATACCTCGTGCAGCAAAACTTTCTGGTTTATTGCACAGGATTTAGCCCCCAAAGAAGAATTTGCCAATGTCATAGACATAAATACGTTCCTCCCCTCAACTATCCATGTGCTCGGCTTTGGACTTGAGGTCGCAAGCGATCCCCTCAATGACATAGACCTCACCACCAGAACAATAATTTCGTCCTAATCTTTGGAGCAGGAAACGATTCACGAATTGTCTCCCATAACGGGGTTCATTGAATAAAGCCTTTTGCGAATGTGGTCCAAGGCCCAAGCGATGGCTATTCGTGAGTGTATTGTGTTGCGTATTGGATTTCTCAGCCATCGCCGGGGCCGCCGCTCTCAACCGATGGATTACCGCGGGACGCCATGTGATCGATTGTTTTATGCGATCTCTCCAAGTTTTTCGTGCTCGAGATGTTGATGGGATCAACCCCCAAGTCAACTCGATCACTGTCCCGCTGTCGTGTCTCGGCGGACTCGGCCCATCAACAGCTGCGTTTTGATATGTGCTCTACACCCTGGATATGTCACCACATTGATCTCCACTGCTCGTATGGGGCAGCAGGGTCAGCATGGCCCAATGAGTCCTCGATGACCGTCCTCCAGTCATCTGGCCCGGGCACTGACCGGGGCCACAGCACCTAAGAAACAAATCAAAAGCTGACAAGAGTGATATCAGGGATACAACGGCGGGCCGGATTGCCCCGAGAATTCGCTACGTCCACGCCAACCCTAACCCTTTCAAGGTACCTCTGTGCGCAGTATAATGGGGTGACCACTTCGAGACTGACAAGACACCGCCGCAACAGCCTCTTCCTTGTCCCCCATGAGCCTCGATCGCAACCTCTTCACTCTGAGTATCGTCCCTAATGAGAGCAACCGTGCTGTTCAGGACCTTGTCCTGCCGTCAGGGACGGTGCATTATCATAAAGAAAGGGAAGCAGGTCAATCGTATCGAATAAATCTATTCGGTACGTTATGCGACCGATCGACAGTCAAGTGCTGAAGTCCATCCGTGTATGTGGCCAGACCCAATGTCCCAAAGTCTCCTCGCTTCTGCAACTGCCCCGCACGCATCGAGCAAGCACAAGACAATAGAGCTTCACAATCCCTCCCACATCGTGGAATTTAAATCGACGGGTACCCTGACCTTTCGATGGACCTTCAGCTGGGAAGAGTCAGTGAGCGAATCATTATGCCGTCGCCTGGTTTATCTCAGTTGCAGTTGCTTTGATCATCAGACATGCGTTCGAGTGGAAGCGAGAAGAGTGTTACCTTATTCGGAAACCAGACCCAGCCGTCCTTGTCGCGATCACGAAAGAGGTCCAAGGCAGAGTGAAGACCTCGTCGGTTCAGATCCTAGATTATAACCTCAACAGGCAAGATTACATCATTATTGTGTATCTTGAAAGATATGATCCTCAATGTTGTTGATCGAACAGGTTCGACATCGCAGACCGCAAAGGCCTAGAGATCACCCTCCTTACCACGCTTCTCACTCTGCAAGATCTCAGTACCGCGAACCACGCTCCCCCCGAGCCCATCGTTCTCTCGGCTCCAGTGCAGGCCGAAGCACCGACACCTCCCCCCGCCCCGCTCCGAAAACCGGCGTCGACCGTGTCGCAGAGATGCACGCCTTGCGTTACGAGCCAAATGAGGTGACAGTCAACGAGGAGGGCTCAGTCGAGAACTACGGCGAATACGCAGAGGGTCTACTTGCAGTGCGTCGTACACGAGCCCCGCATAATCGGTGCTTCTGATGTCGACTCTCGGCAGGACGATGCGATGTTATTTATAACCGTTCGCTCCGCTTCACCCGCAGACGTACCCAAGGTCTGCAAGTGGTCGAGCAGGTCAAGCGTCTGAGGCACAAACGCGGTACGTACCCCTTTCCCTTCCCTTGCCGCCCGTAACAGTGCCGCTCATCCGATTTCCTTCAGAGGTCAACGCGGGGACCCTATCCGAGAACCTGCACCAGTACGTCGTATACGATTCGAAACCGGCAGGGCTGCAGCGCATCAAACTCGACGATCCTCCGCGAACACATACACGCCACCGTCGAGTCTCACCGTGCACTTGAGCAAGATCCCGATGCCCGAGCTTCACCCAACCCCCGCGGCGGCGTCAACGGGCCACCCATCTTTAGACGACCCGCCGCCACCCTTCACGCCTTCCCCGCAACAGCCACCTCCACAGGTGCGCACAGCCGCCTTAACCTCAGCATCCCAAGAACGACTGCTCAGTGTCCGCTCGTCGTTTGTTGGTCATGAGGCACCGCCCCCGCCCATATCCACACAGCAGGCGCAAGCGGCAGCATTCGGGAGTGGGTGGGCACGATCCCGCAAGTAGCAACGTTTGATAATCGTTAAATGCTTCTATCTATCTTTTCTTTTTTGTTGATAACCCCAGCATTGATCACGGTTTCCAGCTGACCTGATCGCTACCTCCATTGCTATGTCATGTTGTTGTTCGATGGGATGGATATCTGCATTTTCTATTGCCTCGTTGGAAGTAACTAGCATTTTGGTTGTATGGCCTTGTGACAAACGCATAGCTAATCCATCTAACAAACTCATGGATGAAGAAAATGATTCATGATGTACGTGTATATAGTACGGTGAACGGTTTGTGCCTATCGTGGGACGTCTTGTGCGGTCCAGGCAGTGGAAGCGGCTTTGAGAATGGGGAAAGAGCAACGTAAAATATCGGGAGGGGGACGGCACGAGCTTATTTTTGCCTCGGGGCCCTGCATGTGTGTGCCTATGATGCCAGCAGTTGATGCCGGCAGTTCTCGTCCTCGACGATACCGCATGGGCATGACTTGGAGTCATACAAATCTGCGCTCAACTCCTCAGGGTCGCCGCCTCGGAGGTTCTCACAGTACCAGCCAGTTCACTAGGTTTTTTTTTTTTCAAAGATGAAGGGGTCATTCAGGGTCAGTGCTCGCATCTGTGCAGGGTTAGGTCGAATACGTAGCGATGTGCAATGCCCGCTGGTACAAGTCAAGTCAAGATATGTGGCTCGCGTACACGTTGATGGATAGAAGACGGGCGCATATGACGAGACCCAATTGTGAAGCTCCGATTGATGGGTGTGCTGTGCTGCGTGGCGTGGCGTGATACCCGAGCGAAAACAGAAATAATAAATGATCTCGGTTGTTCAGATTTTTTTAGATAACTGTAATTACAGGTTATATGGTTGTATAATGGGTGCGCAAATGGGGGGTTGACGAACGGACGGATGGGGGGGATTTCTATCGCCTGTCCGCTGTTGTGCGTGCGTTGGAGCAACGAGAAAACGTGTCCGCGCTTGTTCGCTTTTTTTTTTTTGATTGATCTGGGATTTTTTTTGATTGATTGGGGGAGAGGCGAGGGGGACGTGCAGCAAATACGATTCTGCCACGTCTCTCGAAAACCAGGCAAAGCGATGACGGACACGACGGGGGTGAGAGAAAAGAGTCATCTAGTCCATGGCTGGGCTTGCGGCTGGACGTGTTATTTGCTCGCAATTACGATACACGGTCGCCCGACGGGACTCATTTGGCGGGCACTGCAATTAGAACAAAGCGCTTCGCCCGCCTGTCACTCGGTCGCGCGGCGTACTGCCCACAAGCAAACGTCGGCGCGGCGCAATATAACCTTTCCCTTTCCCGGGGTTTTTTATATATAAGTCATATCTCCCCATAGAAACGCCCCCACCACGCGCCCACGTGTACAGTAACGGGTATCATGTGCCAAAGTGTGCGGTTACACATGGACACGAACCACGAACGACCATGAGAAAAAAAAAACACATGTCTCGTTGTTCACGCCGCGACGGACGGCCTCTTGCTTGCGCTTGCGCCTGGCTCTATAACCATGACGTTGAAGGGGGATGATTGACATCGGGCGCGGCGCTGTACGTACGGGCGCTTTTACCCTTATATCCGCGGGGCCACGCGAAACAGTTGGAGCAAACTCGATTGCAAGAAGCGCGCGTAAATCGTGAAAATAGACTTCAGTAAGTCAGCTGGGTTTGCCAAGATAAGTCTTAGACCGATTTTGAATAGCGCGAACGCGAACGATCGGGGTCGGGGGGGTACACGTTTGATTTTGATTCCACATTGCCCTTCCCTTCCGTGTCGTGCACGCGCAGGGGGGAGAAGTGGGAGACAGATCTACAATGTACATGCACGATCAACTGAGATAGAGCTACGTAACAAGACACGTAGGTGCAAGTTGACTTGATAGACAAAAAGAAATGAGAATAGTGTACAGTACAAGATGTAGTGACCGTGGGCGATTGTGGAAGGAATGAACAGGTCGGTGATAACGAGAGTGTACGATGGGATGAAGTTGAGAGCTGCAGTAATAGATGGAAGCAGATGGACTGCAAGGAAACTGGAGACTGAGACCGATGAGGGATTTTGCACCAATGCGCGAATGGCCAAACAGGGTATCGAGGTGAGGTTGCGAAAAACGTAATTATGGGCCTCCTTGTGCAGAAGCGTCGAAAAAGGATCAGCACAATATAGGATATGGGGGTACGACCAAAAAGCAAGTGGGGTGAGAGCAAAAGTCATGCTCATAAACCATTGACGATCTCGACAACGCCGCGCCATCCCTGCAACTCGTCATCCTTGAGATCGATGAAGTTCGCCAGAGGAAACCAAGACTCGAGCGTACTGCGACGCGACCGCGATTGAGGTTTTGACGAGGGTGTCTGGATACGTGATGGGATTGCAGCTGGAGGGAGTACGCGGTCCTCTTCTTCGTCAACAGGGCTGCTGCGCATGGCTGGTCTCCGCGGAGACACAGGCGATGCGAACGCGATCTGAACGTCGCTCGCTGGGGCGGCTCAGATGATTACCATCTCCTCCACATCCGCGTCTCCTCCCGTATCTTCACCATCCCCGACCTCCTCGGCTTCGTCATCGCTCATGCTCATGAAATTTCGCTGGCGCATGCTCCTGGGAACACGAGCGGGATTACGAGAGCGCCCCTCAAGGCAGGCTAGGGCATTGGAACGCTCCATGTTACGCCTGCGAGAAGTACGAATGGAGGTACCGGTGGACGAGAAGGACATAAAAGATCCTTGTCGAGAACCATGAAAACTTGGTGACGAGAGGGGTGATACCGGGGCTGATGTCAGAGCAAACGAACTGGATCTGTCAGATGGAGATAGTGTGGCAGCTGGGGGAGCAGAGAGAGGAGCGTGATAGGACGTCGGAGAAATTCCTCCTGGCGAGGGTGCAGGGAAGAGAGAAGGATGCGGGATCATGATGGGAGGGAGATGAGGTAGGTCTTTGGGCGGACCGGATGGAATTTCGGGTAGTGCTGACGAAGGCGCGGGCCTCGGGGACGGAAGGGTGCGAAGGGAATCGCGAGAGGGGCGCCTCGCAGAGGGGAGGGAGAGAGGAGGGGTTGTGGTTGAAAAGTGCCAAGAGGAGGATGGCTTGCGATGTCTACGGTTACGACGTGTCATGAACATAGACAGCAATACGGATTTGCACCGAGTACTTACGGAGGAAGGTCTGCAGGATGGTGTGGATGTGCCCCTGTATCAAGTGGTGACAAGTGCTTGCTGGAATGACGAGTGGCCAAAGTGGTGTCGGCTGCGAGGTCGAGCGAAAGGAAGGAACGAAGCTCGGTAGTCGAATGGGACGAGTTGGCGAATGGGTTGGTGAACTGGGGAGGTGCGTGGTGACTCTGGAATGGACCGGATATCTCTGAGGAAGATTTGGAAAGCGTCCTAGTTGGAAGCGACGACTTGCGAAACTTGTAGAAGATATTGGACTCGGGAGAGGGAGGGGGGGAAGCACGGTCGGAGAGGAGGCCCAAGGTGAAGAGAGAGGAGTAATGCGCCATTGGGAGGGAGGGTGTACGGGAGAGTACGAGGTGCGAGGAAACCGCTTAGGAGTGTTTTATATCACACACGGTGAGCGATGGCCCGATTATTTTTTGCCGCCTGAGATCGAGCGAGTCGAGTGGAATGCAACAGTCGATCATGGTGTGGCCATCTAGATTCCCCCCCATTATCGTTCACACTCCGCTCTCCCGTCAGCTTGGCCTCTGCTGTCGCCAGGCCCGCCATCCAACATGCACGTGTTCACAAGCCCGCCCTCGATTACGTAACGTATCAAACGAGGGCTCCTTCTCTTCGTTTCCCCGGCCCCGGTTTGCCGTTCTGTTTCCGGGAAGCTGCCTCCCTCGTAGGGTCTTCATCAGCTTCATCAGTCCCTTTCCTCTCCGAGTTCACCGTAACCGAGCCAAATCGATGATGTGGATCCGCCACAAGCGCTTGGCTCGGCTTCACTCGCACCCATGCTCACCCAAACGGGGGCACAGCGCTCTGCCAATTCCGAATGTTGCTGTATTTCAGTTCAGTCCAACCCTCGATTCCCCCTCGGCCCTGCCCTGAGCGTCATTCTTTACAACACGTGTTCGCGTAGCACTTTGATCTTGTTTTTTTAATTTAATTCGTCGCACCGGTATTCCGAACGCAAACGCGCTGCAATTTCCAAAACAGCGGGGCAGAGAGGGTAACTGTATCATGCCCAGACCATGTCATTCATGCTTGAACATTTCCGGTGTTGCTACAGCTTCTCCCCGGTGTGCCAGTGACAGTGATCTCTCCCAGGTTGCCGCCCCATGTCAGTCTCCAACCCGACCATTCCCTCAGAACCCACAATATCAGAAACACCCCACACGCCAGTTGAACCAATACTCCCGAAACCCGCAACCATCCATATCCAGACAGTAGGCAACCCGTTGCTTCCCCACCCCCTTGAATCATCTGCACTTGATCGATGCTACACCACCACCGCCACTAGCACTCTTTGGGCGGCGGAAGCGCCAATGCCGGTGGCGCGTGCGCGTGAGTCGTCCTCTGTATTGCTGTCTGTTCTGGTTCCGACAGGGGCCAAGCGAATTTGCGCGCACGAAACATGACCGCACCGATCGTAGGACTTACTGTATTGGGCCTCAGTATGTACTCAGTGATCACGGCCGCCGTCCCCGCCATCCGCGGCATCCTGTCGACCCAAGCCATGACCGTGGCCGTGCCGTCTCCGTCTCCAAAGAACCCTGACTCCACCTTTATTGTGCCACCAATCGCGGTCCATTCTCGCCGCTTTCTTGGGGCTGGTTGTTCCCACGTCGTTGCTCCACTCTCCAATTAAACTTACTCTCGTGACTCGTGGGTGCTGTCGATCGAGCGGGTCGGGAGCGGCACCGGACATTTAGTCATTCGTGGCGACAGAATGATCACCCCCCTCGACTGCGCGCTGCGGTCGACACGGATGTGTAAATAGGACAGGGAAATAGACTAGTACTTAAGCAAGCAAAACGTGCGGACGCAAACGAAAAGAGGGCCCAAGACGAATTGATCGATTGAACCTTGATGGGAAGCCCTGATGTGGCTTGATAGATAGATAGACAAATGTGCGAGCGCGTAACGTCAATTATGTGTTTTTGTTGTTTGCTGCTGCTGACTGGACTCGCGGGCTCGCGGACTCGGTGACTCCGGTGCGAAATCCCCCCCTACCGATTCGGTGAACATGATTCCTGAATCAGGTACTCCCCCGCCCGGATGTTTCAATCAATCACTGCCGAGTCCGAACGGACCCTTCTTTGTGATTTTTTTTTTTCTTTGAGACACAGTTTTGACGAGAGTTCGCTGTCGCGGGTCGTTTTGAGGCTGACTTGGGGTAAGGGTCGCTTGACCGTTTTTGCGGCGCGTCGCGAGGCGGTTCGTTCCCCCCCCTGCGGAGATAGACAGCCCCGCTCTTCCCGTCACCTCGTCATCCGTTTTCGGTAAGCATCAAACTTAACCGCCATCAGGGCTCGTACAGTACAGTTTCATTGCTGGCCTTGGATCCCTCGGCATAAGTCGGTCGGATTATCGGATAGCCAGCCAACCAGCCAGCCCATCGCAGCAGAAAAATTGCGACGCCACATATGATGAGTATGGATATGAGTGCAGACACAAAAAATCGGCCGTATTCCTACGCGCCGCATAAGTGCGCTACTCCCGGTCCTTTTGCCGTGAACGTGAACTTGCTCGCGGTCGCGGATGAGGACGCGTCCGCAGTTTAGGCTGATTTTTGGAGTGGTCAGTTGACCCCCGCGCTGCCCTGGACGATTCGGTGGTGACGCGGGTGAGGCTTTAGATAGCCTGAAAGAAAGACAAAAAGAGTACACCAGGCACCGCGGGAAGAAGGTACAGTTATGTACAGTACAGTACTAGTAGCGGCATATCGTGGTTTTTTTTTTCAAACGTTTCGAGTTCCGGAGCCCCGTTGCGACGTGACGTCGGTCGTCCCCTGGCAGCAGCCACGCAACGCCAAAGACCCGCACGCAACGACAATGGGGACCAAAAAAAAACGAATTGGTGCATAATGTTTTGGCAGTTTCGCCGTCGACCGAGTGAGTGGAACACCTCGGGGATCGAGGGGTTGTATCATTAACCGTAGACGGAGAAAGTGTCAGACGCTTGACTCATCCATTCGTCCCATCCATCTGTCCATCGCAATCGCGCAACCTCGGGCCCTAGAGAGAGAATTCATTCGGGGCGTGGCGTGGTATGGCACGATGAGTCAAAATCTGCCACTTTCGACGAGACGTGTTTCGACAGATGGGAATCGCTGCCAGAACCCCACAGTCTCGCCCGATCTAGGCCGCCATTCATTCGCTTCAGATTGGAGGTGTGCCTCGCGCCTCGCGAGAGAATTCAGTTACGTGATAGATAACGACCTGTCTCCATGCATGACTAGCGTTGGCAGTCGCTCTGTTCTGGTGCTGTTATCACATCTTGGCTGTTGATGCGTTGATGAACGATGCACGTCAGTACAGTAATTTCATGTAATTAAGCCATTAGCTGTCTCCATTGTATTCGCTTGCATTCGAATAGAAGCAACTCGAGAGGAGATGAACGACGGCTGGCGTCAAACTTCTTCTTTTGCCACTCGCCACCGCCATTTGGCGTGTGCATCTAATGAAGGCGGCAGCGCGAAATGATATTGGACTGGATTCGCTCCGGGAAGTCAGGGGAACGGACACCTCCGGCGTCGCGTCGCATTGACGGACAGATGGAGAACGTCGAGAGAAGGATATGAGTTGTGCCTTTTTTTCTTCTTCCCGCTAGGCGTGTGATCTTGCGGGAATTCGATATGGCCAAGGGGAAGCAAGTTCTTCAGAGATGGCTTGGCAGCTGGCGCTTTTCTTGGTCTCTAACGGTCGGCGTATCGAACCGCCGGGTGGGATCCCTGAGGCACCAAGGGAACATCTGGCAACACGCCATTGAAATTGCAACAACAACAAAAGGCACCCGCACACAATCTGCACGGGACGCAGCGCTACTGTACATAGACATAGGAATTCCCAAATTTGGGTGATGGGAACGGGACGTGGCTTTTGACGCGGGGCTAAGCCACAAAGAAAAGCGCGAAAGGAGCGGGGAAACCTCGGCCATGCACAGAAAGAAAACATGGCCACCCCTGTTTTGATGCGACACACCCGTCCGTGACATCGCAACAACGAGAAGGAAACACATATGAATGAGGTACTTGAGACAGGCGCGCTCGGTACAACACAGCACTGGTGGGAACTGGTACCATCAAGCGCCCCCCGCTGCAATGATGCCCCGTACCGTCCGCTGATCGCATGACCAAAACAGCGAGAAAGTCCCTGCATCAGCCGCATTGCGCCACGCATCCACGTCAAACTCGGAAGAGGTCATCAAGCATCAAGACCCATGGAACAAGTACGTGGGCTTCGGAGAAGGAAATGCCAAGAAAAAAGGGACGTCGCTAGTCAAGGTGAAGTTCGGTTAGGTTGCGGCATGCCATGTCGCAAACCGGTCCCACACCAGCCCACAGCCGTGGTTGGGAAATCTGTGTTTCCATAGGACCGGCTCGGTAATGGGCTTGCGCGGGAAGAGTGCGGATAAGGGCAAGAAGGACGGAAAAGTGTATGGACAAAGGACCGGTGTGTACGTCGTTGGATAAGGAGGGCGCCAAGGGAGACCGCAGAGAGTACAGTGACAATCTAGAAGCACCTGTCGAGGGTGATAAACCCGCTTCCGTAACTGACACTGTCTGAGAGTACAGATGGAAGGCTCGGGGTGTCACAATTTTTCATTTGAATGGCTTATTGAAGTGCCGAACACCGGAGACTGGTGAGATACGTGGTTTGTACCACAGGTCAGTTGTGCAGGGGTGATGGGATGGAAGATTAGGCACACTCGTGGGTGAAAGTGGTGGCTCGAGCACCAAGAGGGGATGCTCGGGGCGCCCGCTCTCGAAACTCGGGTGAAAAGTGACAAGTTTTGCGACGGTCTGGGCCGGAACAACTGGTGGAGGCGAAAAAAAAATGAATTGGTCGGTTCAGTCGCGACGCTGAATCTCAACTGACCAATGATCCACTTTCGCAAAAGAAGGATCACCTCTTTTCCATTATTGAAATGGATAAAGATGCCAAAGTCATTCACAGTACAGAGTAGGTATATCCTGTGCTGTGAATAGCTTTGGCATCTATATCCATTTCAATAATGGAAAAGATGGGGGCCCTCTGGCAACACGTTTCTCTTGTCACGACACATATCACCATCAATGCATTATTGCATTATCCTCCATAGAGGGCGGCAACGGTTGGGAGCGTCCCAAATTTGGTGCATTAACGGGAGTGTTGGCGTCGGAACGAAGGCGGAACACGGGAACGTGGCTGTGCCTGTAAGGCTGCTTGCGTCTGCGTGTTGCGTGAGGCGCTGCCTCCTCTACATGCGCTCACGTGAGAACACGTCCCCTCAAAGCTCCTTCAGTCCCCACAGACTCGACTCGTAGACGACGACGACGGCCATGAGTGCTTCCCCGGCGCCAGTCACTCTTGGCACTGGCGACGAAGCGGGAAGCGCGGCCACGGCTGATCCTCGCCCCCAACGCGGTTCCATCACCTCCCTCCTCATTCTCAGTCTCTTCGTTTTTATCATGACCAACAACGGCGGTAGCGATGACCTCGCAGTGCGGAATCAGTACCTGGACTCCCTCTCTTCACTTGAGTGGCAGTTGGGCAACTACTCGGCCTGGCTGAATGGCTCAGCCGATGCTAATTTTACAATGGTACGCATCCCATTCGCCTCGCTCGCCCCTTCAAAGCCAAACCATCTCTCCCTCTCTCTGGCTTAGCCCACTCGACCACCGGGCGAGCATCGTATCATATCCTCTGTACCCTACCGAGACGTCCTCGATCCGCTCACTCAATCATACTATTCTAATATCACTGGCTTTATCCGGGGAAGCGCCTCGTTTCGGAACCTCAGCTCTGAATTAGTCCCTGCCGCGGAATGGAACGAGACCGAAGTAGCGCAAAAGCTTGGCCACTGGAATTGGTCTGCAACCAATAAGGTCGCCATGAGTCTGTTGTCCAAGCCCGTAGACGTGGATGAGAACGAAAAGGAGGAATTTAAGGGCGTGGCTATGTTGCATGCGAGTCGCCAGATTCTTCCGTCTGTACGCGAGCCCGTCAAATTAATGTCTTGATAGGGTCACATAGAAGCCATCGGTGGCGACAGCGCTCGAGAGTTGCAGCTCGACTTCGTGGGTATACAATTCATGGAGACCGGATCTGTGTATGGCTTCGCTCAGGACCCAGGGTGCGGTTCCCTACTACCTGATACCGCTACTATCTAATTCCGATATTCAGGTACTCTATTGATATCCGTACTTTACCGTCCCTTGTCCCACCAGCGCTACTCAATATCACCGCCCGTGCCGTGGTGCCCGTCATTGGGGATAACATTGCCAAACTCAAAGCTCTGTTGTCTTCAAACGACCTTTCCTCTGGGCTGAATCCTACCCCTCCAGACTCTACATGTCAATTCGCCGTATATGCGCAGGTGCGCCCGTCAGACATCTCGGCCGCAGCAATGCACGAACTCGAAGATGAGCTCATGCATCCCACGGGCATCACAACCGTTCCTCGACCTCCTCTTCGCTTGGATGTGGCCGTTATCAGCCCCGAGTGTGGTATTTTGATAGAAGGCAAAGATGCTGATGGTATGCGGTCTCGCATATTCTTTAGGAAAGTGACCTCCTGTACGTCGAGACCCACATTCTCACTCGTTATCTGCTGATGTGTCGCAGACGCTGGGTTCGCTGGGCTCGTTTACCTTGCCATGCTCTTGCTGCTTTCGCATCAGATGTCGGAGAGCAGAACTCCGGCTACTTTATCCCGGATTTCCCGCTGGTCGTTCGTTGCGCAAGCTCTGGTTGACTCAATAGCGTTTGCTGGTGTAGGTCTGCCATGACCAATGGTGTTTCGCGCCCTTACGTAGCCCATTCCGTCGCAGCATATCACTTTTGCTATCCTTGCCGATGGACGGCCTTCGATCGCGTTGGTAGCGCCCGCATTTCTCGCATGTGCGCTCTTCGCATACGAAGTGGTGCGCCACCCATCAGTCATTATCATTTCGCATGCTGCTGACAGAGTTGCTGAATTACAGCAATTCGTCCTTCTCATCCAACAAGTCCAGGCTCCTGAGGATCTAGCCACTCTCCCTCCGCTCCCTCCCCCCCAAGCCGCCCCTTCTGTCCAGACGCCGTCTCCGCCAACGGACATGGCCAATACGCCCACGCCCCCAACAGGTGTGCTCACAAATGGACCGAACACGACGGCAACTTCACCCTCTTTGCCACCCGGCGCCTCTCCGCAACAATATCCAAGGCAAGGGACTCCATGGCTCGCAATCCTTCGATTTATGCTCCAATACGCCTGGTACGATGAACACAATCGGATTTGTGCGTTCACCTACCTCTGTCCTCTCTGCTACTACCTGACGAATGAACGGACGTGTAGGGTACTTCGTATTCATCATACTCGCTCTCGTCATACGCGTCGCGGTCGCTCCAGGGGTTACGGTTATCATTCTCGCCGTACTCTATTCGTCGATATGGGTGCCGCAGATCGTGCGTGCGGCACGCCGCGGGAGGCCTTGCGCACTGGGAAGCAAGTATATCATTGGGACAACTGTAGGACGAATGCTGCTGGCTATGTGTACGTATCCTCGTTCAGGTGGCCGACATCCGGAATGACGTGCCTTGCAGATCTCTTGGGGTGCCCGAAGAACGTGATGGATGTAGAACCACGCCGTATGTCCCGTGTTGATTCAGCTTTTTTCTCGGCTGTATTGATGCTACGACAGCTTGGGTATATGCCCTCTCTTTGTTCGCCTGCGTACAAGCGGCGGTGCTCGGACTGCAGTCCTCGTTCGGACCTGCGTTCTTCCTCCCGCAGCGCGTACGTTCCGTTATTCAATGCGATCCCTGGTTCCTCATTCTGTAAACATTTATCTGATGGCCCATCGCGTATAGCTCGCAGATTCACAAGGATATGACTACCATCCTCCACTTCCAGACACGGAAGGCGGGCCTTTGGGCGACTGCGCGATCTGCATGGAATCTATAGATCGTCCACCCGAGGACGCATCGGGCAAACCAATTCGGCGAGGCGTTCGCGCGCGCGCATCATACAGCCTTGCACCGTGCGCCCATCTATTTGTGAGTTTTGTTTCCTATCTCGCCATGTGACGGGCGCCCTGATCCTATTTGATTACGCACGATAGCATACGGAGTGTCTCGAGCGGGTGAGTCATTTCCCTTCCTTTTAGTCTGAAGCGATTAACGATGGCGTGCCAGTGGCTTGCAATCAAGGTACAATATCATCTCCCACATATGTATCGGGCGTTGGTAGAGCTGACTTGGAACATTCTTATATTTGCAGAATATCTGCCCGCAGTGCCGAAGACCGTTACCCCCTCTGTGATTTCCCATGTATTTCTGGTACACTTCCCGGAATCAGCGGACTTGCGTTACTTGTATTACCCTCATGACGAAACGAATAGAGCCACTACTAATCGACGAGCGACTCGTGAGAGGGCTGGTTACAATGCGCTGAGCTGCGATGCTACCTCGCGTGCTTGCGCGAAAGCTCTCTGGACCGCGCATATTACATGCCGATGACCGAACCCCCCAGAGATTTAGCAATATGAAATTCGACCCTTGATATACGGGATAATGATTCTCGTTCGGCAGCCCAATCACGCTCACGAAGAGGTTTTAGCTTTCCCGTCAAAACATAACATCCAGTGGCCTGCATCCGACTAAAGAGATCCACGGACTGGCTTCCATAACCATTCTGCCTGAAATTGGATCATCGTGACCCTTTCTTCGGAGCTTTTTGCTCTGTTATGGTGGCGCCTCCTTGATCCATCCATTACTCATCGAGTAAAATTTGCAGTGCACCCTTCTCCCTTCTTTGAATTGCTGTGCCTCCGCGAACAGGAGTACGAACGAGGCTGCATGTAATTCCGGACTTGGCTGTGGCTGTTGGTATATACGCGACGACGACGCATTCACGGATGGAGTAAAGAGGACTGAAAGTTGAGGCAAATTGATTCTTCCTTCTCTCCCAAAGGTGCGGAGGAGAACTAGTGCAACATTCTACTTTGCTTTATGTGATGTGCGGCGCAAAGTGCCCATACGACCCATACTGTATTTCAGCGTCCGTTCACATCGTTCATCGCCAGTTATCCGCACTACTGATGTACTACTGATGGATTATGGAGCACAGCTTTTCGCGCTTTTCGCCAGTCAGCCCTTCGCGATCGCGAGGGTGTACGGATTTGCACCCCCTCTTTCCCTTTCTCTCGCGCCGCACGATCGATCAGTCGATCGATCGTGCGTTCGTTCCTGCCTGCGCTGCGCCGTCAGAAAACAGAGAAAAGTCATCAGAAAATGTTTCGGGTGCTGTGCTGTTACCGACGGGCGGAGAGCCGGCGGCCGCATCGCGTCGATCGCATCGCCTGAATCCATGAATGGTAGAATGGTACTGCAGTGTAGGTTAGGAAAAAATGGGTTTTTTTTTGCTTTTGCTTTTTTTTTTTCAATTCTTTCTCGAACTCCTCCTGGGTTAGGCATTCCCGCCCCGACGGACGGACGAAGCTCAGCCTTGGCCCACTTTGCCCACTGTTCCTCGGTTCAATGGGGTTTTTTTTTCTATTGGTTAGGTTACTGTATTAGATCCTCCGGCCACAGTTTGCTGCCTGTGCGGCCATCCTGCATCTGAGACAGCGGCTCCTGCTTCTTTCCTCCGGACTCTAGAATCGCCTGTCTCAGGCCGCCCTGTGCCCCCCTCGCCCCTCGGCACGCCTGCTGATGGTGCAGTGAGTAATTCATCCATCGAGTCTCCGAGTCTCTTCCCGAGGATGATGATGATGATCGATTCGGCTGCTGACTCGGCCCAAGAGGGTTATTTTTATTATGAATGATTCCGGCGCTTTGCTCGACTTGTACAGCGAGATCCAAAATGGATGACCTTCTTTTATTATACGTACTCTGCGGGCTTCCAAGATTTGACAGCTGAGTTCATAGTTAAGTAGTAGAGAAATTATTAGCGCCTATGTTGTCATACAAAATTCGAGGTTATCCAACAGTTATCACTGTTCCTCCTGCAAATTTTGAGTTATTGTCTAGTTATCCTGTTTCGTGCCGTCCACCCGGCTTTCATGGCTTCGTTTCCTCGTGACTTCATTCCCCTTTGGGGCAACTCCGTTGGCCGAAATTCTCACGTTTTTTCACGTTTCACTATTCACACGTTCACGGGGAACGTGCGTCTCGACCTGCTCACTGCCACGACGACGCCCGGACGCTCCCCCTCGTTCTCGACTCCGTTGGGCCCGAAATCCTGAAGATTAGCCACTGAGCCAGTGCCCTAGGATGGGAAGGTGAGTGGGCACTCATATTTTAGAACTGACTATGTGTATGAGCAGGCTGTCTTCGCTGTGCGGCGACATCACCCGCACCCTCGATTATAACCCCGGACCCCCCTTTGCGACGCGACGCGACGCAACGGCCCCCTCCCCTCAAGACTTTGAGGTCTGGGCGCCCGGACCTCGCTCCACTCGCTCGCCCTCGCCTCGCTTTAACCCTTATTTCCCCCCCCTCTCCCTTTACTATCTTTATCTTTTCTTTTTCCACCTGCCCGCTGCGCTTCGCGCTCCACACATCCTCATCAAATTCCCAGTGACAAAAGTGAAAAAAGGTGGCCAACACTTTGCCCAGTCTTCATCCAGGCCAGCCCTCTCCAGTATCCACACCGCCTCGGTCGACCGTCGTTGTGCAGGCCAGTTGGCCTTGCACACGGCCTCGACCGTGCACAGTTACTGGACGACGAGCTTGGGCCCCAGCGGTTTGGAGCACGCCTCCGAGTCCGAGAGCGAGGTGACTGAGGTGCCGCAAATCCGTCGGCTCCGCACCCTCAAGATGTGCGCGAGCGGCTTCGCCTTCATGCGGGACGGCAGCCTTCCTCAGCAATGGGCCTGGTTCAACTGGTCAAAAGTCTTCCGGGTCCGCGTGAGCGTGCACGCGACCATTCGCGTTCATCGTGCAGCTGTGCCCTTTTTTTCGCTCTGCTCTTTGCTACTTAGCACTTAAAAAATCTCAAAAAGATTACATAAAATCTTTTTTTTTTATTACTGTGAATAATTTTTGTGTGAGAAAAGAGAACGGCATGAGCTGCCGATCTACATTTAACCTCAGCCTAAGCACGAAATTTTTTAACAAGGATCAACCATTTTGGATCTCGCTGTAACTCTCGACTCGACCTTGGAGTATCCGTCTTTCCGAAGAATATCGCCGACCGCGTTCGAAAAAATTTGACGTGTAGGTCCGCGTCAATCACGGGCTGTATATTTCTCAATTATCATCCATGATGCTGCGTTAGCCGAGGCGCGTGCCATCCTTCTTCTTCACCCTCCGATGCGCGCTGTTGTTACAGTATCTGACAGCGAGACAGGTTTAATCCAGTCGCTTCGTTGTGGATGACACACAGGCTGGTGTATGCACGCGCGCTGTACGTACCGTAGTTGCGCCGGGATAACGTGGACATATTAATGATTTTACCAGCCTCATTTACTGTCCTATGTGGAGTTGCAGTCTGATCATATGGTGTCTGCTTTGCGATCCTTACGTGTCTGACGGCTGGGGCTCATCGAGCTCAGATATCATCGCATGCTCTCATCTCATCTCGTATCATAAGAATATGATATTAGTAGATGCTCTGATCATTACAACCCTGGACCCCCCCGTGATATATGTAGCACGTAGCACCTATACAGTATATTTTTCACCACTCCATTATTCAAGTTCAAACGCGCCCTACAGCTGCGCCTTGGTGGTGCTCTCCGTCCGCTCGCGGTACTCCACAAGCATCGCGACGCTGATCATCGGCAGCCCAAAACGGTCCGCAAAAGCGCGGCACGCGTCGCGCCGCATCATGCTCCCGACCTCGTCGTCGTTCACCAGCTCGCAGAGCAGGCCGGCGCGCGGCAGCCCCACGAGCGCGCACAGGTCGACGGCGGCTTCGGTGTGCCCGCGCCGCGTGAGCACGCCGCCTGGTCGGGCGCGGAGGGGCACCATGTGGCCTGGGCGGGTGAAGTCCTGTGCGTGCACGCGCACGGCTGTTGTGGGCGCGGCGAGTGCGCGGGCGGTGAGTGCGCGGTCGTGCGCAGAGATCCCGGTCGAGGTGCCTGTGTAGAGCATTCGTCGTCAGTCAGCGCGAGAGGGCTGGGGGGAGAAACGAAATGAAGGGCCGCACCGTGTTTGTAGTCGACGGTGACGGTGTATGCGGTGCGGTGCCGCTCCTCGTTCTGTGGGACCATCATCGGGATGGAGAGCGTCTCGAGCCGCTCGCCTGGCAATGAGATGCAGATGTAGCCGCTGTGTGCGGGAGAACGGGACCAGCAGGGGAGGGTGAGAGGAAAAGCGAATGCCATCAAGTCCGGTAAGTCCGGAGTCGGGGCGGGTAACGAGGGCAGTAAGAGTGCGCACCTGGTGTGCTTGATCATCCAAGCCATTTGCTCGGTCGAGCAGCCCGCGGCGGGAATGATAAGGTCGCCCTCGTTCTCGCGGGACTCGTCGTCCATCACGACGACGAATTCCCCGCGGCTATGGCTGCGACGGCGCTCTCCATCGTGTCAAAAGCAAAGGCAGAACGGACGGGCTGGGTGCGCTCTTTCGGGGCCCGCCGGGGCGGCGAGGAAAGGTCGACGGGGTCGTGAATAGGACGCGCGGGTGCGAGCGGGGCATAGGCAGACGAGAGTGGGAGGAGAGCGACTGGTGCCATGATTGCAGTTGCAGACAGACTTTGAGGCCGTCCCGTCCGGAGTGAGCAGAGTCAGTCAGGTAAATATGACCTGGCACGTGATTGGAATCACTAATCACGAATGACATACACACTTCTGATTACACACTCGGGAGTCAGCATGGCCTTCAGAGCACAGACCACATCCTCTTCACACCATCAATGCATCAATTCTTGACGCGATTGCCTCAAGAGGTCAACGGTCGGTGAACAACAACATGTTTTAAGCCGGCATCACGGCACTGGAAGCACCCACTCCCACCCTTCGCGAAGACCGTCGTGCTGAGGAGTGCCGTCATGCCTGAAGAGTGGCTTACCGGTCTACACTGCCGGCAGAGGTCTTTCCATAATGTGCATATACTGTATCTGGTTTTACAAGGAGTGCCCACCCGGACGACGCAAGGATCTCGTGATAATAGAACATTATGATGCATTTTGCGAACGTGGTACAGTACAGTACCATAACGCATAGGAAGCTAATTTTAGGATGTCGACCCACGATTTCAAAGTCGGTTAGTCGGCAGCACTGACAGGGAACTAGACACGACAAACAGATTAATTGCGGCTCCGATAACGCCCGCGTGGCGAAAGCGCGCGAAGACGACACGCCGAGCTAAGGCAAGCATGATGCTTGCATGGACATAGTCTACGGGCTATGCTTCTGCAGGAACGTTTTGCTACTCGTGAGGGTGCTGCAGCACGCTACCGTGACGTGGCAGGGCAGGGCAGGGCATGATGCCAAGATGTGGATTTTGAGCACTAATTGAGCGCTCGTGTGATGTTTGATCGTTGCTTTTTGCGGGCGAAGAAAGAGGGAACGTGCGTCCTCGATGGGTAATATCACGAGAGAAAAGACGTGCATACGTGTCGAAAAACCAAGCAAAGGTGGAGTGGGCCGTTGAGGGTGTGGTGTGTGTGGTGTGAAGTACCCGGGCCCGGCAAGGGAAGCCGCGAGGGCGGCAAAGTCGGGTGAGCCGCTGGTCTGGTCGTTACCGACGGACGCCCCGTCGTTGTTGGTCCGGTCACACCCACTCTCTCTTTCTTTCACGATAAGCACCGCTGCTCTGCTGTTTTTGCGTCATTCCTCTCCCCGCTTGTATGAAATTTCTTGCCTGGTTTCCCCTTCGTCTCATCAAATCCTTTTATCCTCCAGATGTCCGCAGCCCTGATGCAACCCTCCCAAGACGAGATCCAGCGTGAGGTCGAGAACTTGCGGGACATCAGACGACGTTCCACGCTGCAAGGCGGTCCCGGCGTTCTCATACTCGACCCTGATCTCCCCACACCCGGTGCCCAAGCAGCCGCTGCCCAGGCTAGCTCAGGCTACTGGGGCCCCGGCGACGACTCCAGCAGCGACTCTCACTCACACGAAGATGCCTCGAGTTCAGATTCTGCATCCGATGATCCTTTCCACCTCTTTTGGGTGCCCGCTAACATGCATCCAGAAATCGACCCTGGCCAGTTTCGCGCCTTTCTCAAAGAACATGCCCAAGCCCCTGCCGAGGGTGGCCTTGGCAGATCGGAAAGCTTCGGCAGTGCATCGCTTGGCCGCAAAAAGTCCATGTTAAGTAGGCAATACCGCCCCTCAGAAAATGATGGCGTCGAGGACGAGCGCGTCCTTCCGCTTCGGAGAAACCGCTCCTCCTTGTATTCAACTTCGGGCCCCCAACTCACCATCAAGGACCTCGAAAAATTGGACGAACTTGTGGAGGAAGCCTCGCAGAGTAGAGACCCAACAAAATTACGCAGTGTCCTGCGTCGATCCCTTAGCATGAATGTGTCCCCTTCAGGTGCGTGGTGGTTCAGGCTGTGCACACCCACGCGCGCTAAAGGAAACCGCCCACATCATCCTTAGTTGTCGATAACTTGGATCATCCAATGCCAGATCCTGGGGATGATGTAGACGCGCCCATCATCGTCCCTCGTCCTGGTCAGATCCTTCGTCGCTCTGCCCGCACCAAAATCCGCAAGCAAGGTCAGACTGGCGAGGGTGCCCATCGCTTCAATGCCACGCGACGAGGGCTAGGCTCAAAGCGTGAAACCCCACCTCCCGTCCCTGACCCTCGTTCCTCTAGCGATCTCTCCACCAGCGACCATGGTGATCCCGACCCACCCCAACGCCAGCGCTTGCTCAGCAACGAGAGTCTCGACGGAGCGGCGCCGAACTCTAGTCGTCCCGAGTCATACAGTGCCGAGGCCTTCATTTTTGATGCGTACGCCCGGGACGACGTAAACGAGGGTGCGATCAAGGTGACTTCACCTCCACCGCTCCAATCCCTCCCACGACGTTCTCTATCTCCGCCCACGCAGTTGGCGTCAACTGAATCGATCCCACCAATACAAGTCTCGCCCCCGACCCAGCCTTCCCCCGCACCGCCTCCACTGCAGCACCCGTCACCGCAACGCGCCTCTTCTCTTCCTATACCTGCATCGGTTGAAACACCCTCTCGCTCTCCTTCTCCATCAACCTCCATCCACTCTGATCTACTGGCCCATACGCGGCCCGAGTCCCGACCGCACCCGATGCAATCAACGTCAACGCCTTCTTCGGTCCCGGGTCCGCAGGGTTTCGATTCGCGTCGCGAAAAAGAGAAAGAAAAGGACAAGAAGGGGCTCTTCAAATGGGGCGGTGGTGAGAAGAAGGGAAAGAAGGACCAACGCGAGAAAGAAAAGGACCCGGGATTCTTCGGCTCACTTTTCGGGTCGAAAAAGAAGCCGGAGGAGAACACTGCTGTGGGGCTCGGACACGGGCAGTCTGGACGCGAGGCAGCGGTAGCGCTGCTCGGTGCGAGCAAATCTTCGCGCGGATATGTTCCACCGGCTTCGCCACAACCATCGAACGTGAATAACTACTCCCGCTATCCGATTCACGTCGAGCGAGCAATCTACCGCCTATCGCATATCAAGCTCGCGAATCCGCGCCGCGCGCTTTATGAGCAAGTACTCATCAGCAACCTTATGTTCTGGTACCTTGGCGTTATCAACAAAACACAGCAACCGCAGTCTCAGCAACAAGGGCAGCAGCAGACCCCTACAGACCAGGCAGAGGCTGAAACAGGCGGTTCCGGACCCACAACTCAGAAGGAGCATGAGGAGAAGGACCGCGCAGAGGTCGAGCAAGCAGAAATCGAACGTGGCGAAGCGAAGTTGACCATGCAGATCCAAGGGCAGGGACTAGAGCCACCGGGCCCTCGCAACAGCAGCAGCAGACACCACAAAGCCGACGCGGAAACCTCACCAAGGGTACCCCATTGAATGCTGGTCCCCGCCGTGCAGAGCAGCCTGTGCGCGGACCACAGTACGACATGCAACATCGTGCAATGGAGCAAGAGTATGGTTCTGTGTTCGCGGGTGCGCGGCCACCGGGTGCGCCTCCAGGTGCCGGATACGCCACCCCGCCGGGAATAGCAGCGCCTGGGGCCATGCAGCTGCAGGTGTCGATGTCAATGTCAGAGGCAGAAGCAGCAGGTGCCGTCACAGGTGGCCCGTCACCGGTCCGCAACGCCGCGGCACCACGGCGCTCGCGCTCACCACCACCTCCGGCCCCGTCACCGGGATCGTCCACGCGTTACGTCCCGCCACCGCCACCACTACCGCAACCAGTGGGGGGCCCCACTCCAGCATCGATATTTTCCTTGTCCGCGTCTCCCAAGCCGTCGCCTTCCATGCAGGCACAAGCACCCGTTTTCACGGAGGCGCGTCCGCCTGTGCGCTCGATATCCGCGAATGCACAGCAGCCGATGGGTCCGCGGGTGCCGGGGCGCAAGGCGCAGAGCGCGCATGCGGTGCCGCCCCCTGGTGCACGGCGGCCGCGCACGTCAGAGAATACTGTGGCGGAGGAGGATGTGCCGTTGGCGCTGTGGCAACAGCAGCAGCAGCAACACCAACAGTCACTGCTAAATCTGCAGACGCGGCGAAGATGATGACCTGGGGGCGATTGCGTTCGAGGCCCCCTCTGCGTGCGCACATGGCACCAGCCGTGGTTATGGCATGCCACTGCGCTTATTTGACTTTCACCCTTTTTTCGGTCTCTCTCTTTGTCACGCACACTTTGGGGGGACTGATTTATAGATGCAGGCGAGGCGGGGTGGTGCTAATTCCGTAACGGATCGGGCAAGGGAAGGACAGCCATATTAACATGCTTTGCCTCGAGCGTTCAAAGCTTTTCTTTCTTTCTTTCCATTTTTCTTTTTCTTTTTCTTTTTCCCTCTCAGACTCGTCTTTTTTTTTTTTTTTGGTGTACTTTGTTATAACGACCGTCGAGTGTGCGCGCGCTTTCTTTCTGAACAAATGCATACCTCATAGCTACGATTCGACGGACAATGGAACAGTCGTAATGAATAGAAATGCATATCGATAATCTCTGAACAAGTGGATGTTGGGTGCGAGCGAGACGTTGTTGAATGGGTGAATTGCTGGATGCTGGGATGAGAGGTGGTTGCGGGGGGCATGTGGAGCTTCCGTGCGGCTGTGCGGATCGACGGGCGCTTGTCAAAAGCCGAACATCAGACGAGGCGGAAAAGGGAAAGAGGTGAAACATGTCGAAAGCACGCGAGGGTTACGATCACAAATCAGACAGTGTGGGTGGGAGGGAAGAGACATGGCCCGTAGATACGCGAGGGACTGAATACTACGCTAGCACCATTACGTGTCTGGAGTCGCCGCCATGCAGGAGCACGGTGGGAAGCTATGGCTGAGGGTGGTACCGGTGCCCTCCAAGTCCAAGTCCGAGTAGTCCGAGTCCGAGCCCGAGCCCGAGCCGGCATCCGCGGGTGTCTGGGCAAATGAGATCTGTCTTTGTCTGTGCAAGGACCACATACTCTCGGGCCTGGCGGGATGCCCGCTTGCAGGGAGCGTTGGCGGAGGAGTAAAGGATGATCCAGAGTGCGCTTCTTTGTGTGGATATTGGTGTGAGTGAGTGGGTTTATATATAGCAGTAATCGTGAGACGTTGCTACCGCGCCGCAGCCGCAGCCGCATATATTGTATACGAGCGAGTACGCGATGGCTTCCATGTGAGGACCGTCTTCCATGAAACGCGGACAAAGGCGCGGTGATTAGATAATCATTGATGGCGGTGCGAGTAACGCAGATGCAAGAATCGAAGGCTTCGACCTCAACTGCCCACCAATCATCTCCATCTCGTCGTTTCGCGCAGGACGCCCTTCTCCTCTTACTACTCCATTAGACAGCCTTAATTTGTACCACCACGACCACCACGACCACCACACCCCCTCACTCATGTCAGCCCTCTCGTCCGCTTTTTCTGGGCGCTGGTACAAGGACGCCATGGCTTCCGGGCCTGGTAAACTCGAGCTCCCGCTCGCCGAAAACGAGCCCTTGGGCACATCCCTTGGCAGCAAGACAGACAAGTGCGAGCTGCGAATAGAGGGGATGACTTGCGGTTCTTGCGTCGAGGTGAGCATTCCCACACGGCTTTTCTTCTTCCCTCCTTGACACTCACCCCTGCCCAGTCCATCGAGGGAATGATCAGATCTCAGCCTGGCATTCATTCCGTCAAGGTTGCCCTCCTCGCCGAACGTGGGGTGATCGAGTTTGACCCCCAGCAGTGGGATGCGGAGAAGATCATCAACGTAAGTCCCCTCGTGCCGTGCGTGTTGTGACCCGTCAAACCCCCTCGCTCAGGAAATCTCGGATATTGGCTTCGACGCAACGCTCATTCCGCCCGTTCGTTCGGATGAAATCACCCTGCGCATTTATGGCATGACCTGCTCGTCGTGCACCTCGACTGTAGAGACCGAACTCGGAAAAATGCCAGGCATCACGGGCGTCGCCGTTTCCCTCGCGACAGAAACCGCAAAGGTATCCTTCGACCGCGGTCTGATTGGCCCGCGTGAGATGGTAGAGCGTGTCGAGGAGCTTGGTTTCGATGCCATGTTGTCGGATCAACAGGACGTTACCCAGCTGCACTCCCTCACACGTACCAAGGAAATCCAAGAATGGCGCCTCCGATTTCAGTGGAGTGTCGCATTCGCTCTCCCTGTCTTCCTGATCAGTATGGTAGCCCCCCACATCCCCTTCCTGCGCGACATCTGCCACTTCAACATCATACCTGGTATTCCCCTCTGTCATCTCGCCGTCGCTATCATCACGACCCCCGCACAGTTCTGGATTGGCCAGAAGTTTTATCGCAATGCATACAAAGCCCTCAAGCACAAGACCGCCACAATGGACGTCCTTGTCATGTTGGGCACCTCTGCCGCATACTTTTATTCCCTTTTCGTTCTCATCGCAGCCGCGTTCAAACCAGATCCTGAAAACCCCCCGGTTGTGTTCTTCGATACCAGCACGATGCTGATCATGTTTGTGTCCCTCGGTCGTTACCTCGAGAACTCTGCCAAAGGCAAAACTAGCGCGGCGCTTACCGACTTGATGGCCCTCACCCCTTCCATGGCGATATTATACACGGATGCTATGTGCACCCAGGAAAAGAAGATCCCTACAGAACTCCTCCAGGTTGGAGATACCGTCAAAGTCGTCCCTGGAGACAAGGTACCTGCTGATGGAACGGTCGTGCGAGGTACCTCAAGCGTTGATGAGAGTGCCATCACCGGCGAGCCAGTCCCGGTGCTCAAACAGGTTGGTGATGCCGTGATTGGGGGGACCGTCAACGGACTCGGTGCCTTCGATATGGTCGTCACACGCGCAGGCAAGGACACCGCACTCGCACAGATCGTCAAACTCGTCGAGGATGCCCAAACGTCGAAGGCTCCCATTCAGGCATTCGCCGACCGCGTCGCAGGCTACTTTGTCCCCGCTGTAATTTCCCTGGCTGCAGTCACGTTCCTTGGCTGGATGTTAATCTCGAGCGTCGCCACAGACACGCAACTCCCAGAAATGTTCCACCATCATGGCACGAGCAAGCTGGCAGTGTGTCTACAGCTCTGCATTTCAGTCATCGTCGTAGCATGCCCGTGTGCACTTGGTCTTAGCACCCCTACAGCAATCATGGTCGGCACCGGCGTGGGAGCGAAGAACGGGATTCTCATCAAGGGTGGCCGTGCGCTCGAGGCTAGTCGAGGACTCAAGCGTGTTGTGCTAGACAAGACGGGCACCGTGACCGAAGGCAACCTTACCGTTGCTGGCCTGGCGTGGGCGCCAACCAGCGAGCTCGAGGAGACGCAGAGCTATGCCGCGGCAGAGGTTGACGGCGCAGCGCTAGAGAAGATGGCTGCTGACGGCGTCACAAGCCGTGCAACGGTGATTGCATTAGTCGCCGTAACCGAGGCACGTTCGGAGCACCCCCTCGCCAAAGCCGTCGCAGTCTGGGGAAAGAGTCTCTTAGATGGCGGCAAGCCAGAAGCGACTGTCGAAGCATTTGAGAGTATCACGGGTCAAGGTGTACGCGCGACGGTTGGCCTCTCGAGTGGGCAGAAGAAATACACGATCTGGGTTGGCTCGGCGCACTTCATCACGCAATCCGACGAGAGTTACCTTCCTTCTGGCTTGGCACGGTTCAAATTGAACGAGGCAGAGCGTGGCCGAACCTTGATCTACGTCGCAATTTCGTCCTCGACGCTACGACCGCTCCCTGTACTCGCGATCTCGCTCTCGGACGCGCCAAAGCGGTCATCGGCGCGCGCGATCCGTGCGCTGCAGAACATGGGCATCGAGGTGAACTTGCTGACGGGCGACGGGCGTGCGACGGCGCTTGTGGTCGCGCAGCAGGTGGGAATCAAGCCCGAGGGTGTTTGGGCGGATATGAGCCCGAAGGGCAAGGCGGCGGTTGTCACGGAATTGATGGAGAAGGAGGGGGGCGGTGTGGCGATGGTGCGTGTGTTCTTATCCTTGCCTGCGCGGGCAATTCGCTGAAAGTAACGCACCACGAAATGGCAGGTCGGAGACGGCATCAACGACTCGCCCGCACTCGCCGCAGCCACGGTCGGCATCGCGCTCTCGTCGGGCACATCGGTCGCGATCGAAGCGGCCGACATCGTCCTGATGCGATCGGATCTGCTCGACGTCGTGGCGGCGCTGAACCTCACCCGCGCGATCTTCCGCACGATCCGGCGGAACCTGATCTGGGCGTGCGTGTACAACCTGCTCGGGATCCCGCTCGCGATGGGGCTCTTCCTGCCACTGGGCGTGCACCTGCACCCGATGATGGCGGGCGCTATGATGGCGTTTAGCTCGGTCAGCGTCGTCACGAGCTCGTTGCTGCTGAGGCGGTGGGTGCGCCCCGCGGATAGCGTGTCGCCTGAGGAGCGGCGGGTGTTGCCTGAGCCGTTGTGGGTTGAGGCGTGCGGCGCGATGGGCGATGTGTGGGATGCGCTGCGCGCGCGGGTGAGCTTGTTTGGTGGTGGGCGGAGGGGTTATGCGCAAGTGAACACGGAGGAAACCGTGTAGGCGCTTGCTTGTTGGGGATCACTACTGACGTGTTTTGTAGAGAGAGCCACCCGTGATATATATATATTTATGTGATCCGTTCATTTTCCATCCACTGTTTTCTTTACTGTCTTGAAGGTGTCTTTCCATGGACTCCGCGCTGATTTATATTGTCTAGTTAACCAAGGTGTAATATGCTCGCTCGTAAAACGCATTTCGCAACGTTTTTTTGGTCACACCGCGCACACATTGCCCTGTAACACTCTTTCTGTCCACCAAAGATCATAAATAGATCGTAAAGGTCTGCCTTTTCTGAGTCATCGCAGAGGACTTGGGCTAGAGTTTTTTGGGATTTTGGGCCCCGCTTGATGTCTAGGGTTGCGTGCATCGGATCAGGATCAGCCATGGCGACTAGGACTTGCAAGTTGACGCGACCCAGGATATGCCTGAAATACGGAATAGCCCTCTCATTCACAAGACGGGGGGGGATTCTCCAGCACGATAAGTAAATGGTGCCGGTGCGAGCTACATGCACGCGCTGGCCCAACTAATAGTAAGTTGCCCGTAGCACAGCGAACGAACGGCGACGGGACCTTGACAGCAGTGGTCGCTCAGTGCTCAGTACTCAGGCCTCAGGGTAAGGTGGCATGGGTGTTGGGTTGTCATATCAAGTTTTTATATTGATCATTTGGTGGAACGAGGAGGTGGGGGCCGTTGGTAACCACAGCAGGGGGAGAGTGAGGTTCCCAACTGCCATTGCAGTGCGTCCTGCTCTCGCAACCTCAGGCTGTCCTTGTCCCGGGCCGTGGGAGTTTCTGAGTTTCTGCACCTGGTGGTGGTAGCGGATCAAGGAGCCCCCAGAAAGAGAACACAATTGCACATCCACGAAGCTGCGACATCCGCCTGTTTGCCATTGTGGTTCGGCTCTTGCTTTGCCTTAATCGATTTGTTCGCCTAATCATATGCATCATGACCAATTGCACTGTAGAATTAAACTATAGCTGGCTTTCTAGACACGGATTAATACACGTAACACCGGGAATCTTTGAGGGCGCAGGGGGCAAATCTCAGTACCCCTGTTTTAAGAATGCGATAACTTTTACAGAACCCGAACCTCAACACCACCACACTTCAAAAAATACAACTACCTTCACTGCTGGGAGTATCCTATGTCAGTGCACCTACATGGGCCAATCGTCAGCCCACCACTATCAGACCCAATAAAAGAGTAGTGACGGCTCACTCGTTTCCAACCACCTTTGGACCTTCTCTCGTCCCTCTAGGCGTGAATGCTCCTCTTGTATCTCCCCTGCCGTCGGCACGCCTGGGGGAGCAGGTCTGAACATCATTGCAAGATAGAAGGCATTGTCCATAGCCCGAGAAAATTCTGACTCCTCGGACTTATGATGGATCCGATGGCGACGACCAGCACCCGGAGGTACGTAATCATGGTCGGATGGGTCATCCGGTTCGATGTCGCCTTGGCCTTGGCCTTCTTCGGCACGGTCTGAACGGGGGACCAGCGGAATGTCCGCAAAATGATTTGTATGGTAATCATGCAGCATTTGTTGAAGGCCATCGGTAGCCCAGCGTTTGATGACAGCAATCCCATACATGAAATCGAGGAGTATGCTAGGCGGCGCAGATGGACCAGACCAGTCTGCCATGACATCTGCTTGTGGAACTCGATACAGGCCATCAAGTGGTATAATATGTTGCATTGTCACGCGGGAAGCTGGCATTGGGCCAGTTTCGACTCTAGGGATATCGGTAGTATCTAGGGCAAAGTTGGGAGTCTAGAAAAAACATCCGCATCGTATTGCGGGAGAGTAGCCAAGAATATTGTCTCACGTACCTTCAGAAATTGGCTCCGCCCCTTGCCAAATCGTGAATGGAGGGTTTTTGCCAAAAAAATCCCGTTCTCAGTGGAATCAATGTCCATCGAAGAGATTTCTGTGTCCACGTTCTCGTACAATACTCTGCGATCTGTAATGACAAGTTGGATATACTAGTGGAGCATTATAAGGACCAATACACGTTATAACAGGATTCGGAACGGTACCTCATCGCCCTTGCTGTGTGAGATGATGTGTGCAGCATCGCAGTCGGGGGCATCTTCTCTCGTGATTACACAACGATTGCCATCGCGAAGAGCAACCGCATCACGAAAACGGGAGTCACGCTCAGCAACAGTAGATGACGTAATGCGATCATTTAGGCCCTGGCGATCGACGAGAAGGTACTCCACTGTTTCACCGGGTTGTCAGTAGAGGATGGTTGGAGGTGCGAGGGCATCACCTTCCGGACTGAAATAGTAATAATCATTAGCAAGGTCGGCGAGAGAGAGAATTCCATAATCGACAACGTTGCCGCCAGGTGAGTCATAGAGATGGCCCTTGACACCAAGGACAGCGAAGGCGACAAAACGAAGCCACTTGAGAGGACGAAGAGAGAGCCTCCCAATATCTTCAAGCGGGATGGTAAGGGCACAAATCCAGGGACCGTCTTTTTGTCGTAGGTGGATGTTAACCATGTTCCAGGGCAGCGACTATCATGAAGGCAGGAGGAAAAGATGTCACAGTAAAGCGTGACCGCGTGACCTACCCTCCGCGTTTTCTGTTCCAACTGCGTCCTTCGACTCCTTCCTCCTCACTGTATTCATGCGCGCATATATTCATGTGTTGAGCAGTGCGCGTGCGGGCGAGCAATACCGCGACTCGACTGCCCACTAATAATCTCCATCTCATCTCGTCGTTTCGCGCAGAGCGCGCGCCCTTCTCCTCTTACCCTTACACAGTGGACAACGTTAATTTGTACCACCACGACCACCGCGCCCCTCACTCATGCCAGCCACTTCCCCTGCTTTTTCTGGGCGCTGGTACAAGGACGCCATGGCTTACGGGCCTAGTAAACTTGAGCTCCCGCTCGTCGAAAATGAGCCTTTGGGCATATCCCTTGGCAGCAAGACAGAGAAGTGCGAGCTGTGAATAGAGGGATGACCTGCTGTTCTTGCGTCGAGGTGAGCGTTCCCACACGGCTCTCTTCTTCCCTCCTTGAACTCACTCCTGTCCAGTCCATCGAGGGAATGATTAGATCTCAGCCTGGCATTCATTCCGTCAAGGTTGCCCTCCTCGCCGAACGTGGGGTGATCGAGTTTGACCCCCAGCAGTGGGATGCGGAGAAGATCATCAAAGTAAGTCCCCTCGAGCCGTGCGTGTTATGACTCGGCAAACCCCTCGGTCAGGAAATCTCGGATATTGACTTCGACGCAACGCTCATTCCGCCCGTCCGTTCGGATGAAATCACCCTGCACATTTATGGCATGACCTGCTCGTCGTGCACCTCCACTGTAGAGACTGAACTTGGCAAGATGCCAGGCATCATGGGCGTTGCTGTTTCCCTTGCGACAGAAACTGTGAAGGTATCCTTCGACCGCGGTCTGATTGGCCCGCGTGAAATGGTAGAGCGTGTCGAGGAGCTTGGTTTCGATGCCATATTGTCGTACCAACAGGACGCTACCCTCTGCACTCCCTCACACGTACCAAAGAAATTCAAGAATGGCGTCTTCGATTTCAGTGGAGTGTCGCATTCGCTCTTCCAGTCTTTTTCATTGGCATGGTAGCCTCATATCCCCTTCCTCCGCGACATCTGCCACTTCAACATCATACCTGGTAGTATTCCCCTCTGTCACCTCGTCATCGCTATCATCACGACCCCCGCACGGTTCTGGATTGTTTTATCGCAACGCATACAAAGCCCTCAAGCACAAGACCGCCACGATGGACGTCCTTGTCATGTTGGGCACCTCTGCCGCATACTTTTATTCCCTTTTCGTTCTCATCGCGGCCGCGTTCAAACCGGGTCCCGAAAACCCCCGGTGGTTTTCTTCGATACCAGCACTATGCTGATCATGTTTGTGTCCCTCGGTCGTTTCCTCGAGAACTCTGCCAAAAGAAAAACTAGCGCGGCGCTTACCGACTCGATGGCCCTCACCCCTTCAATGGCGATAATATACATGGATGCCATATGCACTCAGGAAAAGAAGATCCCCACAGAACTCCAGATTGGAGATACCGTCAAAGTCGTCCTTGGAGACAAGGTACCTGCTGATGGAACAGTCGTGCGAGGTACCTCGAGCATTGACGAGAGCGCCATCACTGGTGAGCCAGTCCGGGTGCTCAAACAGGTTGGTGATGCCGTGATTGGAGGGACCGTCAACGGGCTCGGTGTCTTCGATATGGTCGTCACACGCGCGGGCAAGGACACCGCACTCGCACAGATCGTCAAACTCGTCGAGGATGCCCAAACGCCGAAGGCTCCCATTCAGGCATTCGCCGACCGAGTCGCAGGCTACTTTGTTCCCGCCGTCATTTCCCTGGCTGCGGTCACGTTCCTTGGCTGGATGTTAATCTCGAGCGTGCCACGGACACGCAACTGCCAGAAATGACCACCATCATGGCACGAGTAAGCTGGCAGTGTGTCTACAGCTCTACATTTCAGTTATCGTCGTCGCATGCCCATGTGCACTTGGTCTTAGCACCCCTACCGCAATCGTGGTCGGCACCGGCGTAGGCGTGAAGAATGGGATTCTCATCAAGGGCGGCCGTACGCTCGAGGCTAGTCGAGGACTCAAGCGTGTTGTGCTGGACAAGACGGGCACCGTGACCGAGGGCAACCTTACCGTTGCTGGCCTGGCGTGGGCGCCAACCAGCGAGCTCGAGGAGACGCAGAGCTATGCCGCGGCAGAGGTCGACGGCGCTGCGCTGGAGAAGACGATGGCTGCTGACGGTGTGACGAGCCGTGCAGCGGTGATTGCATTAGTCGCCGTAACCGAGGCACGTTCGGAGCACCCCCTCGCCAAAGCCGTCGCAGCCTGGGGAAAGAGTCTCTTAGACAGCGGCAAGCCAGAAGCGACTGTCGAAGCATTTGAGAGTATCACGGGTCAAGGTGTATGCGCGACGGTTGGCCTCTCGAGTGGGCAGAAGAAATACACGATCTGGATTGGCTCGGCGCACTTCATCACGCAATCCGACGAGAGTTACCTTCCTTCTGGCTTGGCACGGTTCAAATTGAACGAGGCAGAGCGTGGCCGCACCTTGATCTACGTCGCGATTTCGTCCTCGACGCTACGACCGCTCCCTGTACTCGCGATCTCGCTCTCGGACGCGCCAAAGCGGTCATCGGCGCGCGCGATCCGTGCGCTGCAGAACATGGGCATCGAGGTGAACTTGCTGACGGGCGACGGGCGTGCGACGGCGCTTGTGGTCGCGCAGCAGGTGGGAATCAAGCCCGAGGGTGTTTGGGCGGATATGAGCCCGAAGGGCAAGGCGGCGGTTGTCACGGAATTGATGGAGAAGGAGGGGGGCGGTGTGGCGATGGTGCGTGTGTTCTTATCCTTGCCTGCGCGGGCAATTCGCTGAAAGTAACGTACCACGAAATGGCAGGTCGGAGACGGCATCAACGACTCGCCCGCGCTCGCCGCAGCCACGGTCGGCATCGCGCTCTCGTCGGGCACATCGGTCGCGATCGAAGCGGCCGACATCGTCCTGATGCGATCGGATCTGCTCGACGTCGTGGCAGCGCTGAACCTCACCCGCGCGATCTTCCGCACGATCCGGCGGAACCTGATCTGGGCGTGCGTGTACAACCTGCTCGGGATCCCGCTCGCGATGGGGCTCTTCCTGCCACTGGGCGTGCACCTGCACCCGATGATGGCGGGCGCTATGATGGCGTTTAGCTCGGTCAGCGTCGTCACGAGCTCGTTGCTGCTGAGGCGGTGGGTGCGCCCCGCGGACAGCGTGTCGCCTGAGGAGCGGCGGGTGTTGCCTGAGCCGTTGTGGGTTGAGGCGTGCGGCGCGATGGGCGATGTGTGGGATGCGATGCGCGCGCGGGTGAGCTTGTTTGGTGGTGCGCGGAGGGGTTATGCGCAAGTGAACACGGAGGAAACCGTGTAGGCGCTTGCTTGTTGGGGATCACTACTGACGTGTTTTGTAGAGAGAGCCAGCCGTGATATATATATATTTATGTGATCCGTTCATTTTCCATCCACTGTTTTCTTTACTGTCTTGAAGGTGTCTTTCCATGGACTCCCTGCTGATTTATATTGTCTAGTTAACCAAGGTGTAATATGCTCGCTCGTAAAACGCATTTCGCAACGTCTTTTTTAGTCACCTCCGCCACACCGCACACACATTGCCCTGTAACACTCTTTCTTCCCACCAAAGATCATCAATAGATCGTAAAGGTCTGCTTTTTCTGAGTCATCGCAGAGGACTTGGGCTAGAGTTTTTTGGGATTTTGGGCCCCCGCTCGATGTCTAGGGTTGCGTGCATCGGATCAGGATCAGCCATGGCGACTAGGACTTGCAAGTTGACGCGATCCAGGATATGCCTGAAATACGGAATAGCCCTCTCATTCACAAGACGGGGGGGGGGGGGGATTCTCCAGCACGATAAGTAACCGGTGCCGGTGCGAGCTACATGCACGCGCTGGCCCAACTCTAATAGTAAGTTGCCCGTAGCACAGCGAACGAACGGCGACGGGACCTTGACAGCAGTGGTCGCTCAGTACTCAGTACTCAGGCCTCAGGGTAAGGTGGCATGGGTGCTGGGTTGTCATATCAAGTTGCTATATTGATCATTTGGTGGAACGAGGAGGTGGGGGCCGTTGGTAACCACAGCAGGGGGAGAGTGAGGTTCCCAACTGCCATTGCAGTGCGTCCTGCTCTCGCAACCTCAGGCTGTCCTTGTCCCGGGCCGTGGGAGTTTCTGAGTTTCTGCACCTGGTGGTGGTAGCGGATCAAGGAGCCCCCAGAAAGAGAACACAATTGCACATCCACGAAGCTGCGACATCCGCCTGTTTGCCATTGTGGTTCGGCTCTTGCTTTGCCTTAATCGATTTGTTCGTCTAATCATATGCATCATGACCAATTGCACTGTAGAATTAAACTATAGCTGGCTTTCTAGACACGGATTAATACACGTAACACCGGGAATCTTTGAGGGCGCAGGGGGCAAATCTTAGTACCCCTGTTTTAAGAATGCGATAACTTTTACAGAACCCGAACCTCAACACCACCACACTTCAAAAAATACAACTACCTTCACTGCTGGGAGTATCCTATGTCAGTGCACCTACATGGGCCAATCGTCAGCCCATCACTATCAGACCCAATAAAAGAGTAGTGACGGCTCACTCGTTTCCAACCACCTTTGGACCTTCTCTCGTCCCTCTAGGCGTGAATGCTCCTCTTGTATCTCCCTGCCGTCGGCACGCCTGGGGAGCAGGTCTGAACATCATTGCAAGATAGAAGGCATCGTCCATAGCCCGAGAAAATTCTGACTCCTCGGACTTATGATGGATCCGATGGCGACTACCAACACCCGGAGGTAGGTAATCACGGTCGGATGGGTCATCCGGTTCGATGTCGCCTTGGCCTTGGCCTTCTTCGGCACGGTCTGAACGGGGGACCAGCGAAATGTCCATAAAACGATTTTTATGGTGATCATCCAGCATTTGTCGAAGGTCATCGACAGCCCAACGTTTGATGACAGCAATCCCATACATGAAATCGAGGAGTATGCTAGGCGGCGCAGATGGACCAGACCAGTCTGCCATGACATCGCGTGGTGGAACTCGATACAGGCTACCAAGTGGCATAATATGTTGCATTGTCACGCGGGAAGCTGGCATTGGGCCAGTTTCGACTCTAGGGATATCGGTAGTATCTAGGGCAAAGTTGGGAGTCTAGAAAAAACATCCGCATCGTATTGCGGGACAGTAGCCAAGAAGATTGTCTCACGTACCTTCAGAAATTGGCTTTGCCCCTTGCCAAATCGTGAATGGAGGTCCTTCGTCAGAAAAATCCCGTTCTGGGCGGAATCAATGCCCATCGAGGAGATTTCTGGGTCCTCGTCTTCGTACAATACTCTGCGATCTGTAATGACACGTTGGATATACTAGTGGAGCATAATAAGGACCAATACACGTTATAACAGGATTCGGAACGGTACGTCATCGCCCTTGCTATGTGGGATGATGTGTGCAGCATCGCAGCAAGAGGCATCGCTTCTCGTGATTACACAACAATTGCCATCGCGAAGAGTAACCGCACTACGAAAACGGTAGCCACGCTCAGTAAGAACAGATGATGTAGTGCGATCATTTAGGCCCTGGTGATCGACGAGATGGTACACCCCTGATTCACCGGGTTGTCAGTAGAGGATGGTTGGAGGTGCGAGGGCATCACCTTCCCTGAAATAGTAATAATCCTTAGCAAGGTCGGCGGGAGAGAGAATTCCATAGTCGACAACGTTGCCGTCAGGTGAGTCATAGAGATGGTCCTTGACACCAAGGACAGCGAAGGCGACAAAACGAAGCCACTTGAGAGGACGAAGAGAGAGCCTCCCAATATCTTCAAGCGGGATGGCAAGGGCACAAATCCAGTGACTGTCCATTTGTCGTAGATGGATGTTAACCATGTTCCAGGGCTGCGACATGAAGGCAAGAGGGAAAGATGTCACAGTAAAGCGTGACCGCGTGACCTACCCGTCGTTCCACCTCTTGACTACAATCTCACCAGTACTGTACCTTGACCAGTACTGTTGTTGTGTATTCATGTGCCGAGCAGTGCGCGTGCGGGCGAGCAATACCACAACTCAACTGCCCACTGACTTTACGCCAACTCTCGTTCAAACTGAACTTCCTTCCCGACGCCTCCTTTCCACAGACTTGTACGATGCAAACCAGCCTCCCGGATCTCCCTTTTACGAATTACGGAAAAGCAGAGCTCCGTCCAATCCATAGTACTGGCAATTCGACTCCACAGACGTGTCCTAGGACTGATCTTAGCACCCTCACGCCTTGGACCTCCTTCCCCAACGACATTCACCAAGCCATCCAATCTGCAACCGCCCGAGCCCATTTGCCTTCTACTCCATTCGCTATTGAGGTCTCAACAAACACAAGATTTGTGGAAAACAAAGAAAAGATTCGTACCCACGCAACAGTCGCATTGCATGAAGCAGTTGAAAAGGTGTTGGAGAGGCTTGGGGTGAACGGATGGTTCGCCTTGCCAGATGGTGGAAATGTCGCAATGGTAGGAGATCCGGATTTCTCATGGATTATGAGTCACACACAGCCGCACCCGAAACTCATTGTACGTCTATCAGTCACTTCATGTGTACTTGTTGTTAATCCCCGCTGGTGTAGGTTGAGTATAAAACTTGGTGGGCGGCGGATCTGATGTATGTTGTCGAGGCTTTTAATGGCACTCGTGGCGACGCTCTCAGCAAACAATCCTTGGAAGCTCTCCAACAGATCTACGGATATATGACATTCAACAACAACAAATTCGGTATCCTTACCAATTGGCAGCGCGCCTTGTTCCTGCGCCGCGTTGAATCGGATCGCAAAACCCTTCAGTACTACCTGATCGAACTAGACGGACCTGGCCACACGTCGATGCTGAAAGCGTGGGTCGGCATGGTGTTGCTTGCGGACGCCGACTGGTTCTATGCATCCCCTACAATCTCCTCTGTCTCTCCAGGTCGAAACTTCGGAATTTCGACGGCTGCCTGGAACGAACGTGCGGAAGCGTTTCAAGACGTTCAAGAGTATCGTATGCTACCCGAAGGTGGTACCTACGAGTGTCTCACTCTTGACTTTCGCATGTTTCGCTTTAACCTCAGCTCCGCTCGCCGTGGATCGATGAGCTGTGTGGTAGACGCGCGATTTCTAGCACCATCCATCGGGAAACCTAACCTCCAGGTTGCTTGCAAAGTCGTCGACGTCTTGCGCTATCCCGATGCAGCAGATCTTCTAGTTGGTGAAGTTCGCGCATACGCGGCTCTGGAAAACCTCCAAGGCAATGTGATCCCCAAACTGTATGGCTTCTACGAAGTTTGGGGGATTCTGCACCTCATTGCTCTGGAGCCTGTTGGTAATGCCATTCCCGAAGACGAACAAATCAACCAGACACTTCGCACGAAGATGAAGACAGCTCTCCGATCCATTCACATTGCTGGGTTTATCCACGGGGATATCGCACGTCGTAACTTTTGTAGGAGGGCAAGCGGTGTCGTTTTCTTGGTGGACTTGGAGAGATGTCGGCGTTCTAGGAACCAATCTGAGCTGGACGATGAGATGAATGAAGTAGACAGGTTGTAGGTTCTGCGCTTGCATGCCGAGTTCTCTTTAGAGATGGAGGGGTTTAAATCAAATTTGAGTTGTGATCAAGACACGATTCTAAGTCCCGAAGAACAATTTGATGTCATTTAGTCAACGTTGCCGCCAGGTGAGTCATACTAAGTTAGTGGTAGCGGATCATGGAGCCCCAGAAGAGAACACAATTGCACATCCACGAAGCTGCGACAATTGCCTGTTTGTCATTGTGGTTCGGCTTTTGCTCTGCCTCGATCGATTTGTTCGCCTAATCATATGCATTATGACCAATTGCACTATGGAATAAAACTATAGCTGGCTTGTTAGACGGATTAATACAAGTAACACCGGGAATCTTGGAGTGCGCAGGGGGCAAATCTCAGTACCCCTGTTTTAATGATGCGATAACTTTTACAGAGCCCAAACCTCAACACCACCACACTTCAAAAGATACAACTACCTTCACTGCTGGGAGTATCCTATGTCAGTGCACCTACAGTGGCCAATCGTCAGCCCACCGCTATCAGACCCAATAAAAGAGTAGTGATGGCTCACTTGCTTCCAACCACCTTTGGACCTTCTCTCGCCCCTCTTGACGTGAACGCTCCTCTTGTATCTCCCCTGCCGTCGGCACGCCTGGGGGGGCAGGTCTGAAAATCATAGCAAGATAGAAGGCATCGTCCAAAGCCCGAGATAATTCTGACTCCTCGGACTTATGATGGATCCGATGGTGACAACCAACACCGTGAGGTTCGTAATCACCGCCAGATGTGTCATCCGGTTCGATGTCACCGTCGTCTTCGTCTTCGTCGGCACGGTCAGAACGGGGGATCAGCGGAATGTCCCGAAAACGATCGTTATGGCGCTCATCCAGCATTTGTCGAAGGCCATCGACAGCCCAACGTTTGATGACAGCAATCCCATACATGAAATCGAGGAGTATGCTAGGCGGCGCAGATGGACCAGACCAGTCTGCCATGACATCTCTTTGTAGAACTCGATCCAGGCCAACAGCTGGTATAATATGTTGCATTGTCACGCGGGAAGCTGCCAGTGGCATTGGGCCAGTTTCGACTCTAGGGATATCGGTAGTATCTAGGGCAAAGTTAGGAGTCTAGAAAAAACATCCGCATCGTATTGCGGGACAGTAGCCAAGAAGATTGTCTCACGTACCTTCAGAAATTGGCTCTGCCCCTTGCCAAATCGTGAATGGAGGTCCTTCGTCAAAAACATCCCGTTCTGGGTTGAATTGATGTCCATCGAAGAGACGTCGTCCGAGTACAATAATCTGCGATCTGTAACGACACGTTGGATATACTAATGGAGCATTATAAGGACCAAATACACGTTATAACAGGATTCGGAACGATACCTCATCGCCCTTGCTATGTGGGATGATGTGTGCAGCATCGCAGTGGGGGGCATCCGTTCTCGTGACTACACAACAATCGCCATCGCGAAGAGCAACCGCACCACGAAAATCGAAGCGACGCAGAGTAAGAACAGATGTCGTGGTGCGATCATTTAGGCTGTGGGGATCGACGAGATGATACCGTTGATACGCCCCTGTTTCACCGGGTTGTCAGAGAGAGAGGATGGTTGGAGGTGTAGGGGCGGCATCACCTTCTGGACTGAAATAATAATTGTCAGCAAGGTCAGCGAGAGAGACATGTCCATAATTGACAATGTTGCCACCAGGTGAATCATAGAGATGGCCCTTAACACCGAGTGCGGCGAAGGCGACAAAACGAAGCCACTTGAGAGGACGAAGAGAGAGCCTCCCAATATCTTCAGGCGGGATGGCAAGGGCACAAATCCAGGGACCGTCTATTTGTCGTAGATGGATGTTAACCATGTTCCAGGGCAGCGACTCGGACCATCATGTTTTAGGACCTAGCGTGACAATCCCTCAGCCCTTGTTATCGTAACGGACTTTATTGCTGCTTTACCTAGCGTGACAATCCCTCAGCCCTTGTTATCGTAACGGACTGAGGGGAGATTAGATACCGCGAGCGGTTTATCTACTACGCGGACAATCACGTGCGACGCGAGCCGCGTGACCTCAACCTCCGGGTCTCAATACTCCTCCTCACCCGGCTCTGCGTCGACCATTAAGTGTGTAGTACTGTAGTGTATCGTATCATGCTCCTCCTGAGGCTCGACTGTATGCCCAGGAGGGCCGCGTAATCCTAATTTGTATCGTAGTCGTTGGAATTGGGCTCTACCCAGTGACTTTGTGAGTATGTCCGCCACGTTGTCCTCAGAGCGCACTCGCTCAATGCGGATCTCACCATCCGTCACCTGCTGTCTTATGTAGTGGAACTTTACTCGCATATGCTTTATTCTTGAATGCCATACATGGTCCGCGGTCAGGATGCTTGCCGCGTCATTGTCGCAATAAACCGGGGTCGGATAGGATGGAAGGAAGTGTAGCCCTTGCAGCAGCTGCCTGAGGAAGATCGCCTCGTGAGTCGTCCCATGTAGCGCTATGTACTCAGCATAGCAGGAGGAGTCGGCGACAGTCCGGTGCTTCCGCGAGCTCCAAGAAACAACACCTGACCCCAGCGAGAAGCAGTAGCCCCCAATGGAGCCACTGGTCTCGGGGCAGTTCGCGTAGTCGGAATCGGAGTGACCACTGAGTTGAGCGGCATCCTGTCCTCCGAGTTCCAGGCGAAGCGTTCTTGTTCCCTTCAAGTAGCGCAGTACCCTGATAGCGGCCTCCCAATGTTCTGGTCGGTAGCAGTCGAGGACAGAAGCCAATCGGCCCACCGCATATGCGATGTCCGGCCGTGTCCCAATCGCTATGTACATTAGGCTCCCGACGAGTGACCGATAAGGTACCCTCTTCATCCAGTCTTGGACGTCCGGTGGGACCGGAAGCGTCTTGTCTGGTCGGAGTATTTGGAGCCCCTGCACCATGGGAGTATCGACGGTACGCGCATCCCCCTGATTGAATTGCGTTATCACCCGGTCTATGAGTGCTGTTTGTGAGAGTGATATGGTCCTCGCCTCCAAGTCGCGTGAGATAGCAATCCCAAGTGCGAATTTCGGAGGGCCGAGGTCATTGATTTCCCATTGGGATCTGAGGAAAGCTTTGAATCTATCGTTCTCAGCTTTGGATGTCGACGCCGACATAATATCGTCAACATGGACAGCGAATATCGTGGTCCCCGAGGCTGTCTGGCGTCGGTACACGCACCACTCGCAAGGCATGCAATCGAATCCGTCTCCCTTCACAGCCTTGTGGAAGGTATGATTCCAGACCCTACTCGCCTGCTTCATCCCGTAAATGCTTTTCAAGAGCTTCATCACCCAATCTTCTTTTCCGGCGACCTCAAAGCCAGTCGGCTGCTCCATAAACATTGTCTCGTCTTCCGGCAGTATCCCATGCAGGAACGCCGTCTTGATATCGAACTGCTGGAGGTCCCAACCCAGCACGGCCGCGATGTGTAGGATGACGCGAAACGATTCGAGGCGGACAGTGGGGGATGTTGTTTTGTCGTAGTCCACCCCATAGCGTTGTGCGTATCCCTTTGCGACGTAGCGAACCTTGTATCTGACGATGTTCCCCTGCTCGTCGCGTTTGCGTTTGCATACTAATTTCCCTTTTAGAGGTCGTTGACCGCGCGGTACTTCGGAACGGGGAACCAAGACGAAGACGTTTAAGTCCTCCAAGTTCTTCAGTTCCTCACGTCCTCCCGCAATCCAGTATTCGCGGTCCGGGGACTCAAGCGCCTCCTGCCAGGTAGGGTCGTCGCTAGTGTTTGACTCCGGTTGTATAGAGCCGTCGCCCATGCCGGCGAGTACGTCATCAACGGTGAAATCGCCCACAAGGTCCAGATCAACCGCCACCAGGGCGTGAGTATCACGGACGGGAGCGAATTCCGCGAGGAATGCGTGGGCATGAATGGCGGGGTTGGCTGCATCGGTGCGACGCGTTGCTCGCTCCTCCTGACGACGAGCGGCGGAAGCGGCGACGTCGGACATAACAGCGGCGAGGCGTTGATTTGGAGCGGTGCCGTGCTGCACGGGGACAGGGGTTCGAGCGGAGCGACGAAGGGGAGGCGGGGGTGGGGGCGCGAGAGGGGTAGGAGCAGCAGGGGCGGGCATAGGGACGGGTTGCAGTTCGTCGTGCAAGGGAGTGGTTAGCGGCGGTGCAAGGACAGGCGGAGGTGGCGGAACAGAGGGGATAGGGGGCGGAGGAGCAGCGGGAGCGGGAGCAGGGGGTGGGGCTGCAGTATCAACAGTAGGTGGCACGGTAGGTGCACTTTGTATAGTAGGTACGTACGGTAGAGTAGTTACTGCAGGTAAAGTAGGTAAGATAATGGGAGGCACGTTTGTGAGGGATGGAATCATTACGGAACGGGGTGGTTCTTTTGGTTGGGATGAAGGGGAATTTGAAGGGGAAGAAGTAGGTGGTATGCGTAACGTAGGTGGAGGGAGGGGGCCGACTGTGTCCCAAGTTGGAGTTTGCATGGAATTATCGTATGGGACGACAGTGCCGGGGAGAAGGGAAGCGGGCAGCGTGTCAAGATGTTCTATAAAGTTAACGTGAAAGGAATTAAAAACGCGGCCGGATGCGGGATTCCACAACCGGTATGCTTTTGAATGGGGGGCGTACCCGATGAGAACGCAAGGGACGGAGCGTTGCAAAACTTTGGAATTTGAGGGAAGAATGAGTGCGAACGCCTTACACCCGATTTCTCGGAGATGCGCAAGGGAGGGCGTTGTGGAGAACCACAATTCGTGTGGTGTCTTCCCGTCTGCGGCAGAGCACCCTGTTAGATTGGTGAGGTACGCGGCAGTTTTACAGAATTCATCCCAAAGTTCTGATGGAGCGTTGCAGGCGAGGCGCATTGCGCGTGCCTTACCCATGATAGTACGGTGGAGGCGTTCAACGCGTCCATTTTGAGTGGAGGTGTGAGGTGCTGTCAGCTGGTGTGTGATACCATGCGCGGCACACCACTCCGCAGTAGCGTTGGACAGTAACTCGCCATTGTCAGTGGTGATGATTTTGAGGCGGTCGTTGGATTGATTTTCCACTGCCCGGTGCCAGACTTGGAGTGCATGGGTTGCATCACTCTTTGCACAGAGTGGGAGGGTCCAAACATAACTTGAAAAGTCATCAATTATGTTCATAAGGTACGAGTGTCCCGCTTTTGTTTTTACAGACATTGGACCACAGAGGTCGACGTATACCCTACCAAGCCGCGTAGTAGCCCGTTCCCCCTCCCGCATTCTCGGCACCGACGAGCGGGCCTGCTTTCCGAGAATGCAAGCGTCACATTTTGGTGGCGTGTGGGAGAGATCGATGGGCATACCTTTCACGGTGGCATTGCGGGCCATGTCGATGATAATGCGGTTGCCGCAGTGGCCAAGCCGGCGGTGCCAAGTTTCGACATTGGGCAGGCGGGAGGCATAAAGGGAAGTGGAAGAGAGTGATGGGGGGGACGAGTCCAAGGGTCCTGAGAGAGTGTAGAGGTCGCGGCCTGGGAGCACCGTGCCGCGAGCGATGCACAGCCCGTCCTGCGTGGTAACCCAACATTCATTAGAGTCGAAGTGACTGACGTAGTCGCCGACACGGTTGAGGGAGAGAACCGAGATAAGGCAGACTTTTGAGGCAGGGACAAAGAGGGCGTGTTGCAGGAGTAGAGGCTTCCCGTCTACGGGGCGAAGGGAAAGTATCCCCACGCCTATGGCATATACGCACGAATTCCCCAGTCCGTGCACTGGGTGTGGCGTGATCGGACTGAGTTTCAAAAAATCGGTCCGATCCGGGGAAATGTGGCAAGTGGCGCCTGTGTCCATGAGGAAGGGGCAGTCCGCGATGGGGATGGGGTTGCCTCCCGATTCAGCTGCAAAGGCCTCAAAAGGGCGTATAATGTCGTCATGTGCATACTCCTTCCAATCAAGGGAAGCACGCGTGGAATCGTGACCGGCAAAGAAGGCCGAATATTGCACCAAATCGGGCATGTGGGTAGACCCGTCCGGCATAACGGGTGCGATGACGCGGGGTGAGATGGCGAAATTGGCTGTTGCAGGAAGTGCAGTGGTAACGGGCATTCAGGAAAAAATGATTATGCTACAGTGTTCTACATTGTTACAGTAGTAACAGTAGTTCCATTGCCAGTGAGCCGATTTGTAGTACAATGTTGGACCATGCAAGAGCAATATTGACTACCAAGCTACCACCCAAGCTACAGTGACAACCAAGCTGCCACTCATGCTACCAAGTTGCCACCCATGCTACAGTGACTACCAAGTAGCAGCTTGTACTACAGTGACTATCAAGCAGCAACCAGTACTACAGTGACTATCAAGCAGCAACCAGTGCTACAGTGACTACCAAACAGCAACCTGTACTACAGTACTACAGTGCCACATCTGCAAACTTTTTGGGACTTTAGGGGCTTTCCAGCCTGTCACACTCATTGGCAAGTATCACAAGCTTTACAAACATAAGCAAGATGTATTAAATTAAATTTACATTGACAGTACTAATCAGGAATAAGTAGTGTAACCCAAGACACACATAAATGGACTCGAAAAAAAAATAAAAAATAAAAATAAAATAAGTAGTGTATGAAAGTACAAAGTCCCAGTCTGGTTGCATTTTTACCTACCCCATGCATTTGCGAGGTGGTGTGGAGCAGCGGTGTCGGGGGTCGCGCGGCGGCCAGGCATCGTCGTACAACCCCCACCCCCCACGCGTTTGCGAGCACGAGGAGTGTCGGCGTGGCGCTCAGCGGGAGGAGCGCGAGCGGCGAGGCGTCGCGGCACGGCACGCTGGTCAGGCGCAGCGGCGCGCAGGGATTGCGGAACGCGGCGTCCTCCGCGAACGCCTTGATGCCGACGAGATCCAGCGCGTTGCGGGTGAGCGGGGCACTCAGCGGGGGGAGCGCGAGCAGTGAGGACGGCGGGGTGTCGGCGGGCGGGGGGCGCGAGCGGCGAGGACAGCAAGAACTCGACGCGGAGCGCGAGCAGGGCAGCGGGCAGCGGGAGGCTGTTGTATATCGGCGCGGTGTCCATTTAGGACTCGCTGACGACGACGAAGCCGGAGAGCGCGCCCGCGCATAGAGCTGCGCCATAGGCCATTTGAGGTGGGGGGAGAAATAGGGGATCAGGAGCGAAGGAGCAAGGTTAAAAAAAGACGAACATTGTGCGCGGTGTCCGCTTAGGACTCACCGACGTCGACGAGGCCGGAGAGCGCGCCTGCGCGTAGAACCACGCCATAGGCCGTTCGAAGTTAGGGAGAAAGTGGAGAGGGAGGGATCAGAATCACCCGGAGCGAAGGAGCAAAGATTAAAAAAAAGACGAACATTGTGGGCGCAGAGCTGTCGCCCTTCCCTGTCGCCCTTCCGTCTCGCGCAGCTACAAGACATGCGCCTCGACGAGGACCTTGGCGCCTTGGCCTTCAAGCTCTGGAAGGCGAGGTGGCTGCGCATGGCCTCCTCAAAGGTGGGGTGGGGGCCTTCATTGAGTGCTGTCAAATCGAAATCACTGTGGCCCTAAAAAAGGTTTGTTAGCTTGTTGACATGTCGACAAGTTTGACTTTGAACTTTGAACGTTTGAACGTTTGAACTTGCACATTCAGTTGAACGTGTCACATGAATTCAGTTTGAACGTGTCACATGACATGTTGACTAAGTGGCCACCGGGCCGTGAAGAAAATTGTAGACATTCTTTCCCTCTCCCCGGTCTTTCGCGTTCTGCACGGCCACGCCAGCACCTCGTTTTTTAGACAACCACAACCACGACCACAGGTAGTGCGTCTTTCACGGGCCTGCAACTCCAAAACGAGTCCCCCGCGCTCCTCTCAGTCTGTTCTGTCCTAGTCGTCGCTCTCTCTCTATTGCACACAGCCTGGTCCGTCCGCATTGCCGCGTCTAGCCGCACCGCAACCGCACACACTCAAAGTCACCGGCTACCTCATCGGTCCCAGATGACGCGCTTGCGTCGGGACAGGAGTTCGTCGCCTCGTGGCGCTGTCGACGACTAAGCCCGAGGCCCTCTGGTACGTTGCCTCTCTCCTCACCCCGGTCTTTGGGCAAAACCCTCATCTTGCTTTCACTCCTCCCAGGCCTCCTGCGCGATGCCTACGAGCGCACGGGCCATGTCTTCAATCTCGCCAACATCGCGGTAATCAGCATTTCGTCCGGCACACAGCACAACTCTACGCCACGGGCGTGCTCTCCAGCCTCGTCGTCGACGTCTGCGAGTCCCAAATGGACATGGCGCCGATCTACAATGGCCTCCCGCTGTCCGCTGCGCGCACCACCACCCACGGCGGCACGCGCCACTTCGAGTGCCTCGCCCACCTCCGCGCCAATACCGTCATCGTCGCATTCCTCGCTGACGAGCGAGCGATCCTCCCCCCCCTCTAAGCACCCCGCCGCGCTGCACGCCAGCTGTGGCAGGTCCTTGTCCGTATGCCCGTTAACGGCGTTGCCGCACACGAGGCCAAGGACGAGGGTGTGACGGACATCCCCGCCATGTGCGAAACTGAGGACGAGGGCGTGACGGACGTCGCTGCCACGCGCGCGAGGACGAGGATGAGGACATGACGGACGTCGCCGCTGCGCGTGAGGACGAGGGCAAGGGCGTGACGGACGTCGCTGCAGCGCGCAAGGACGAGGACAAGGTTGAGGACGGACGTCGCCGCCACGCGTGAGGACGAGGGCAAGGGTGTGACGGACATCGCCCCCACGCACAAGGCTGAGGGCGACGGCGTGACGGACATCGCTCCCGCGCGCGAGGACGAGGACGAGGATGAGGACGTGACGGACGTCGCCGCCGGCGCGAGGACGAGGGCGAGGGTGTGATGGACCTCGCCCCCATGCACAAGGCTGAGGACGAGGAGGGCCCCCACGTGCGAGGCGAAGACGAGGGCGCGGCGGACCTCGCCCCCCACGCGAGGCTGAGGACGAGGGGGTGACGGACGTCGCCCCCACGTGCGAGGCCGAGGAGGGTGATGGACATCACTGCTGTCCTTATATACTTGTAATAGTAGTATTGTGATTGTGGAATACATGTTTTTGAATCAAAAAGTCTGTTAGGATTGTGGCCCTTGGTCCTTCTTATGGTGCTTACATGTATACTTACTCCAATGCTTCTTGTGCTTTACATACTTATTTTCTTGTCTGCTGCTTGGCATATTTACACTATGCTTAGGTTGTAACTAAGTAACTTCCTAAGCAAAATAAGCACTCTAAGCACTCTAAGTTTTTTTCATATTTTCCTGATGGCCCTACTCATCAGCAAAAAAATCTACTAGCTACCAGTGCTACTGTCACTATATAGTACTATATATCTAGTAGATTTTTTGCTGATGACTTGTTACATATACCCCATACTATGGTGGAATGTGCCTAGACAATATAGTCTCTGTAGCACATGGTTAGATATACCACATACTATGGTGGAATGTGCCTAGACAATATAGTCTCTGTAGCACATGGTTAGATATACTACATACTATGGTGGAATGTGTCTAGACAATATGGTCTCTGTAGTACATGGTTAGATATACCCCAAACTATGGTGAAATGTACCTAGATAATATAGTCTCTGTAGTACATGGTTAGATATACTACATACTATGGTGGAATGTGTCTAGACAATATGGTCTCTGTAGTATATGGTTAGATATACCCCAAACTATGGTGAGATGTACCTAGACAATATAGTCTCTGTAGTACATGGTTAGATATACTACATACTATGGTGGGATGTGTCTAGACAATATGGTCTCTGTAGTACATGGTTAGATATACCCCATACTATGGTGAGATGTACCTAGACAATATAGTCTCTGTAGTACATGGTTAGATATACCCCATACTATGGTGACTTTGGTGAGATGTACCTAGACAATATAGTCTCTGTAGTACATGGTTAGATATACTATATACTATGGTGAGATAAGTCTAGACAATATGGTCTCTGTAACACATGGTTAGATATACCATATACTATGGTGGGATAAGTCTAGACAATATGGTCTCTGTAGTACATGGTTAGATATATCCCATACTATGGTAAGATGTATCTGGACAATATAGTCTCTGTAGCACTTGGTTGTATTACCCCAAACTCCATAGTGTAACAGTGCCTAGAGACATCACGACAGGGTCTACCCAATAATACCATGCTTGTGCACTGCCCAATGTCACTCACTGTAGTCCAAAAATTACAACATTGTATTGGCAGGTACTACTTTTCTTGAACCTTTTTCCTGATGGGGGTCAGGGCATAGGAGACCCCATCGATAGTCATCGTGTTCAAGACAGCAGGAGTGGCGGTCGTGACTGTTAAGGCGGAGGTAGTGGATGTCGGGGTTGCAGTTGCAGTGCCTGTGGGCCTGCAGCGCGAGCAGGCAAAGCAGGTTTTCCTGTAGCAAGTCGTTGGGCAGCCCGAGCGTCATCGACTGAGCGGCCAGCCATCTTGCCACCTCTCCTGACACAGTATTCTATGGTGTGATAAAGGCGTTTGCAGTTGGAGCAAACGGTCGCGTCCTTCCCACGTGCGGACGTTGCTGCGAGCGCGATAGTAGGAGCGGCGGGATGATTTCGTCACGGCGTTTCATCAGAGTCGCCTCAGTGCGTATACGTTTGACGGCCTCCTGAGCAGTGAACGTGGATCGTCTGTCATCCCATGGGATGATTGACTGCAGTTGGGGGAAGTCCCGTGTGAGGGAGTTAATGAGGAAGACGGCGTGAAGTTTGTCGTCATCGAGGCGACCCATTTGACGATGCGATCGTGGAGATCGGGCGATATTACGCAGGGTCGTCTCCAACGGGACGTTGCGATCGAATTGAATGTCGAGCACTTTTCTGATAAGGTTGACTTGGGCATGAAGGCCCAACTTCTCGTGACGCGTTCGAAGCGCGACGAAGACAGCATGTGCGGTGTCCAGGCCCGATACGGCATCATATTCATCCTTGTCGATACGCGCAAGTATGAACACACGTAAGGATTGATCGGTGTTGTACCAGATGTGATGCGCGGTGGGGTAGGTGATCGGATCGGGACATGGAAGCTGCCCATTTAGATGTTTCATGACGCCATTTTCTCCGCTGAAAAAGGTGAGACGCCTGCTCCATTCTCCCCAGTTGGTCTCGGACATGCTAAGAGCGTAGTCAGAAGTCCAGGACGAGCTAGAGACGAGGCGTTCTGTGTAGATCGTGTTACCAGGCCCAAGGGCACCAGTAAAGTTGCCGCCCGGCGCGTTGGGGACATTGGGGGACGTTGGGGACGTTGGGGGCTTGGGTAGCCCCAGAGCCTGATGCGGCAGGGGCCCCAGAGCCAGATGCAACGGCCCCACCTGCAGACGGATTGGCAGCGGGCGGAATTTGTCATTTTCGTGGTAGGTCGACAGTAAACGAAAGGCAATTGGTCGCAGTGCCGATAAGATAAGAAAGAGTGTCTGTGAAGTTCTATTTGAGTCCGTAAACGCGGCTGGTGCTTGTCCTCGAGTCTAGGCAACAGGGCCCATAACCTTTTAGGACCTAGCGTGACAATCCCTCAGCCCCAGCCAAAAATGCGGAGAATTATGTAGAACTAAGTCAAATACTTACGAATTACATTATATTTCTTCAAATAATATCTAATGACAGAGATAAGATCAAAGATAGTTCGAAATGATCGAATCCTATCAATCACATCCGGCCACATTCTGTTTGATTTGAGCTATTCCACAAGCAACGCGTGGCCGCAGACCTCTGTGCCTACTATGGCCCCGGGAATTTCTCGGGAATGTAGTGTCTTTGTGAGTTCTATCCTTTGCCGGTTTGCCTACAATCTTCAATCGCCTCTGACTGTACCTCCCCCAGCTTGCACTGGCAGTGACTTAGATCTTTGATTTACCCTAACAAATGCCGACACCATCTGTCTTCTATTGTGACTGCGAAAGGCACTGCAAGGGGGAACGAAAACAAGTGTCCCGGACAACATTCTTTGCTCACAAAAGATACCGCGACCCCCTTGCAATGTTCTCATCGCATTTCCGACGCTTCCTTCACGAGGTAGATAGTTCGAATTCTGTGCATCCATCGTCGTCAAGCTCCACACAAGGTACCCGGGGACATGCCGCTGGTGGGCAGCCAAGAAAGCGAGCGCGCGTATTGGCGAATGTCAGCCGCCTTGAAATGGTCCGTATACCCATGTATACATCGTAAACGCTGCTGAACCTTCTGCCTTTGTCTCAGGAGCCAGGATCTCTAGGACATGCGGGTGGACCTCAGACCTCCCTTCCAGTTGAATCCTCGCCTTTGGACCCGCTGGGTACTCCGGTCGACGACATGTCTTTCCCAGAGCATCCCACCCTGGACGCGTTGGACCCTATTGTCCCTCCCAGTGGCGCCGTTGGCCCAGACGCTTTGGAGCCTCACGCTCTAGCTGCGCCCACTCCCCTGCTCGATGTCACCACCTCAGCACACAATCCGTCTCATATCCCACCTGGTGATATCGAAGATCTCTGGGATCAGGGAACCATCCGCCTTGGTGATCTCAAGTTGGCTGCGCAATTTATCAAGGCACTTCAGGTTGCATCACTGGATGACCCAACCACCGGATTGTCCAGCGATGCCCTCGCACGCCTTCGCAGTCCTCCTCACGATCGACCCAGCCTGTCGATTGACGAAGATACGCGACTCGCAATCGAACTTGTTCTTAGAAAACCCTTCAGAAGCATCTTACGAAGCTAACCGCGCGATCATATTGCGTCGTTTCCCCAATATCAATGTCACAACCTATTACAAGACAAAGAGGCTAGTCGCTGAGCTCACAGGGATTGAATCCATCGTACACCATATGTGCGTGAACTCGTGCATTGCATACACGGGTCCCTTCTCCGAATTCGAAACATGTCCTATATGCTCTGAGCCTCGGTACGATCAATTTCGTCTCGACGCAAGCTCCGGGAGAGACAAGATCCCTCGCCAGGAGTTTCACACCATTCCAATCGGCCCCCAACTACAGGCGTTGTACAGAGAGCCAGAGAGTGCCACGCGGGCACACTATCTACGCGAAGAAATGTCTCGCGTACTTTCGGAGGTCGAAGCACACGGAACTGTCCTCGAATACAGTGACGTTCTCCACGGAACCGACCTTATTGAGGCCTATCAAGACGGACGCATAGCAGAGGACGACATCGTCCTCATGTTCTCCATCGATGGCGCGCAGTTGTATGCGAAGAAAGCATCCGCGTGCTGGATTTATATCTGGGTACTGTTAAACCTCTCACCAGATAGACGCTACAAGAAGAAGCACGTCTTCATTGGAGGGTTTATTCCTGGCCCAAACAATCCCAAGAACACCGATTCGTTTCTGTTCCCAGGACTACAGCACATCTGTGGACTCCAGAGAGAAGGTCTCAAGATTTGGGACGCTGCTCTTCAGCGCGAAGTCAAATCTAACATTTTATTGCCTTGCTCACTGCAGATGGACCGGGAATGATGCATGTCACTGGTCTTGTGGGCTATCACGGTAAACATGGCTGTCGTCTCTACTGTGGATTACCTGGACGCGCGAACCCCAAGGGAAACAATACTTCCCTGCTCTCCTCAAACCATTGGACTACAACGTTGACGGGTGCACGCATGCGGACGTCGATATTAGTATCTCCATCAGCGTCATGCGCTCTGTACCACACAAACCTCAAGTATTTGATTACTTCTGCGACCGAGACTCAGTATCGGGCTCGCTGTCTGGCAACAGGGATCTCGAAGCCGTCTATATTTTCTGGGGTCGATCGGAACTTTACACTAGGGCTCCCAAAATCTGCCGGCTCAGACATCATGCACCTTGGGGCACTCAACCTGTCCGACTTAATGATCAGTCTGTGGCGGGGTACAATCGATTGTACCAAACCAGATGACAGGTCCACCTGGTCCTGGGCTGTTCTTCGAGGCGCCGCCTGGCAGCAGCATGGCAAGGCTGTTGCGGACACGTTACATTACCTGCCCAGCTCGTTCGACCGCCCCCGCGCAACATCGCAGAGAAGCTCACCAGCGGCTACAAAGCCTGGGAGTTCCTGCTGTATTTGTACGGCTTAGGACCCGGGTTGCTTTATGGCTAATACCCGATCCATACTACACGAATTATTGCAAGCTCGTGTTCGGTATGCGTATGATGAACCAGCATCACATCACGCAAGCCAATGTATGCGAGCGCAGTTGCACTGAGCTCGTTCGCGCAAGAATTGAAATCATATACTGTCAACGCCTATCGACTCACATTCATTTTGTGCGGCCATGTGTGCACTCGATTGTGCACTACCACGCGAAGTGTACGTCTTGGGCCCCCAGTGTGTTCATCCCAGTGGACACTCGAAGCACTATTGGAAATCTGGGTGAGGAGATAAAGCAACACTCCAATCCATTTGCGAACCTTTCACAGCGCGGGATCAGGCGGGCACAAATTAACGCTCTCAAGGCCATGATTCCAGACTTGGATGTAGATGGACACGCTGAGGAACATCTTCCCCGTGGATCGAAAGATCTGGGGGATGGCTATGTTCTACTTCGTGCGCGTGAATGTGAAGCTCGCCCCCTTCGAGAGTGTGAAGTGCAGGCTCTACGTGATTTCATGCCCGAAACGCCAATGGCCTCTGAGATATGTGTGTGCAGGTGGGCCAAGCTCCGGATCCCCACTGGCCAGAACTGCCATAGCGCTTGGAAGGAGAGGGAGAAGCCCCTTAACAAGCGTCGTACAGCTCGCAACGTTAAGGTATGTCAACCATCTTTATACACGATTCGTTCTGGTTAATATTTCTGCCTCAGATTATATTCAATGGCGAAACGCGCGTCGGCGAAGTATACTTTTTCGTCCATGTCAAAACGGAAGACCGCGAGAGGGGACTTGCACTGGTCTCGCTATATTCGGTACCAGATCCAACGCTTCTCCGGATCTCAGTGAACACCCTCTGTTCCTGTGAATACAAAGGAGACGAAGCACTGCGATTCATCGACGTCAAGGCCATCCAGTCTGTAGTCGCGATGGTGCCTCATACACCCGTGATAGCCTCGCGACCCGGAGAAGAGCGTTTCTTCCTTGTGGAGAAACCAGGATTCGACGTCGCCATCATGGCAGGGGTGGAGGAGGATACCCAAAATGACGACAGCGGTCCTTACTGAAGCACAGGGACTCGCGATGCATGCCCCAGAGTGCTGGCTTGTACATCGAGCACAGGTAGACATCCAGTGAATTGCATGAAATAGGAGTACTAGGGAGTATTCAATTTATATACATGTGCACAGTAACACTATTCTTAGATGCGGTGTATATAAACTGGGGCTTTTCTGCGTAAATTGTGCAGAGATCGGGCTTGTGTTGAGGAACGCCGCCTAGCTGTCTCGGTTTACCTGATATGGAAACTAATTAAGCGATGCACTTACACATATCTAAGCGAGAGCACACTGGAACGGCGGACGATGTAGTGTATATCGCATACACGGGTACTTACTTACCTGATAACAGGACATCTCATAGTACTCTCATCCATCTCATTTGGCACATGCCGACGCAGCCGTGTGGAAGGAACGACAATGGAATGCATCGATACTCTCACGTGAGGTCATTTGTTTGTGGCAGTTCTACTCGTTTCTGTGATAAAACACGACCGACCCACAGACCCCATAGACCTACGGAATTTTTTTCCATCCTCCCAAATGTTCCAATCCATGCAGCATCGGCAACACTATCGCTCTCTGACATGCTACACGATGGCGATGTCGGGCTTGATATGCTACCCCCGTCGGAGGGGTACGCAGATCTCTCTAGTCCTATCCCCTCAAGTCCGATGGCACCTCTGAGTCTGGACAGCAGCCTGTTTTCACCGGCTGGCATTTCCCTAAGCTCAGGTAGCAGCGCTAGCGCATCAACGGGGTTAATGGGACAAAGTTCCGCTGCATATATGCAGCTGTATCGTCAATTCAACGAGAGAGGGTCTAGATTACAACAGATGGCCCGTGAAAATGAACGGCTCAAGTGAGTAATAATGGTTGTCTGTGCTTCCTCCAGCGGCTGAAAGAACGCTTAGATCCACTCTCGAGCAGCTAGTCAATACAAACAAGATTCTCGTTCAATCGTTCGCGGAGAAGGCAAAGAGACCTCGCAACGACTCGGAGGATAACGAGTCTCCTGTGGAGATTCCTCTCCACCCCGCTTCCGGCCGCGCTGTTAGGATCATAGAGAGACTACCACCGCTCGTGCAGAGCGACTATCCTCGGGTCAAATTTTGGAGCAAGCTCGATTGGAAGAAATACGAAAACGATCGAAAGGACTCGTCTGAGCTGGAAGGTAAAGGCAGCAGTGCGAGGGGTGGCACCAGATCTGCCAAAGGCGAGAACGTCATGATGCTCTATATCGAGAACGCGGATGGGTCCGCCATAAGTGGCACGCTCGCAAGCGAGATCAGAGAGTTCGCGCGGTCAATCTGGAGAGGGTTTTACTTGCAGGGCATTGGTCCAGAGAGATGGGGAGATGCCTCCAAACAGATACGTGACGAATTTTTCCGGGAGATAGAGGGCACCTTTACAGTCCTCCGCTACTGTGACAATCACTGGAAAGCAAACGCCATTGCGACTTCTATATACTCTCAGTGGTACCACTCCTTCGATAGGAAGCACCATACAGTCAAGGAAGAAGATACTAGTATCTCTCTGGCATGCGACGAGCCCGGGCCCTCGAGGAAGAAGCACAAGACCGCGAGTAAGGATATTGAGGATACTCATGACAGTGATTCGCCCCAATCTGAAGGACAGGCACTGGCCAATAGCACCAATGCCTCAACGCGCAGAGATATTCTGATTAAGGACCCTCTGTACCGTACACTCGCCACTATCCTTTCGTTGCACTGACGTAGTTCCCCATTGCAGGCGAATATTTTTGACAATCGGAACTCTGCGGCCTTTCCCGTGCTTGAAGTCGTACCACAAATCATTCCGCCAACACATCCGGTTGACGACCCAGACAGCTGCAGTTAAGTACCACAGGAGACAGCGTGGTGCCCGTGACAGTGGATACCAATAGTATGCGACAATGCAGGACGAACAGACGTCTGACGCTGTAAGCCAGCGAGTCAGCGCTGGTGCACCATCACCAATGGCACCTATACAGCAGTCTCCTGCCGTTGCCGTCCCTGCCTCAAGGCCACTGGCAGACCCACCCGCGCTCATGCTTAACTCAGATGCATCCGTGCCCGAATACACCCCGGTCCGGCCCTGTACACCAATTGGGCTAGCTCCTGAATACCGCACTGGTGCCCCTCTCACTCCCAACGAACCAACGTATCCAGATGCCAGTGCGCCTACCGAGCCAGGTTCATACATACACCCACCCCAGTCCGACCCACCAGTCCAGCCGCAAGCATCCCTCGTTTTACCGCACCGTCCCTCGTTTTACCGCACGCCTCGGGTAGCTGCGCACCTATTGCTCTGGAGGTAGACCCACAACCACCTTCTGCCATAGCACACGCACGCCAAGGGAAAACAGAGAAGAAGTACCTACGGTCAGGAAAGATGCAGCCCGGCGACTCAGTGACTGCAAGGTTAGTTAAGTGGCCCCGTATCTTATTTGTGTTACCGACTATATGACTCGCTACGGTTGCAGAAACCTATGCGCAATCGATTGGTGTGCTTCCCATTCTTCGGGGACAATCGGCGAGTTCAGTAAGTATTGGGACACACTCGATACTCAAGCAAAGGCAGTAAGTGTTATTACTATATTGATTACCCCATATAACAACCATTCTAACGCGAGAGGATTTTTTGTTTAGGTCTACAAAGATAAAGAGAAAAAAGAACGTGCAGCGGTACGTCGTTCTTTTGCACTACATAGAGTAGCACTCCTAATTCTTACCTCAGAAAACCTCGGCCACGCGGCGCAAGCCGACTCCTACGTAGCGCGTGGTTTCAGTTCCATTCGACCCAATACCGATTGTTACATAGTTCTATGTCATTCTCTAGCATTCAAAACGACTGTTCTAGGTAGTTTGATGGAATTCTATGTGATTTGACTGTCGTCATTCTCTGTGGTTCTATGTAATTTGATAGCATTTGAAAAATAATAATTGGTTGTCTAACTAAATAATCGAACGACATCGAACGAGAGCGATCAATTGAGGTGGTTCCCAGTAATTTAATCAGATTTGACGTTATTGAAGCCCAGGTCGACTTTAATAATCAGACCAAACGACGTCAAATTGTTGATAGGATTCGATCTCGTTTTACATAATTCTCCGCATTTCTGGCTGGGCCTCAGCCCTTGTTATCGTAACGGACTTTATTGCTGCTTTACCTAGCGTGACAATCCCTCAGCCCTTGTTATCGTAACGGACTGAGGGGAGATTAGATACCGCGAGCGGTTTATCTACTACGCGGACAATCACGTGCGACGCGAGCCGCGTGACCTCAACCTCCGGGTCTCAATATCATGAAGACAGGGAAAGATGTCACGGTAAAGCGTGACCGCGTGACCTACCCGATCCGCGTTCGTTCCAACTGAAGTCCAACTGATTGCCCAGTACTGTTGATACGTTCACCAGCACGGTGCGCATTGGGAGCGCTGGCCAACCCCAATAATAAACTGCCCCACAGCACAGCGAACGAGGGGTGGACCACTCGAGAAAGGCGGTTCAAATGCAGGTGTGTTTCGTACTAATAAGTGAGTGTCACGGGTGGTGAAGTGGGCGACGCCCACTGCAGGGGTCGATTTGGAAGAATGAAGAGAATAATTCACGTCCACCCGTTGCAGACTTGCAGTGCAGTGCAGTGCGATACATGGCTTTTGACGTTGTTCATTGACATGCAGTGCGGATAAACACGGACATTCACAACACGCAGAACAAATTACGGTAAATAATGCGCGCCTGGTAGGGACTGGAATGATGAAGGTCGCGGTTGCGGCCGTGGGCGTCCTGACCCCATTTGGGGTGGGGAGCGTGTGCGGGGTTCGTTCGTTCGTTCGTTCGGTCCGGAACACGCGTCCAAGCACGAGCGCGAGGAAGACGCACCGTGCCCGACCCGATTTCATTCGCTTTCGCGTCCACCTACGCCCAACTTTTAAAAAGTTGCGGTCGCTCGCTGCTATTGCTCAGGATCTGTCGCAACTGGCCCTACCTCTGGGGTTATGGATATATGCATTCCTTGCGCGCTTATCATTAGACGTGTGCGTACACGCCGAGGCAGTGCGCGGTTTTTATCTTTGCGGGCTTCGAAGGTTTGACGGTTTGACAGCTCTGAGCTCACGGTAGTTAGAATACAAGTTACCGTACCGTAACCACCTGGGGACACCCTCCCTCGTCCTTCAACGTTTCCACTCGCTCCCATCGTCATGTCTCACTCCCACCCTGCCTCCTCGTCTCTCAACTTCCAACTTATCATCAATAATGCCTTGAAAATGTACGAAAAACACACGAAGAAGGATCTCCTCGCCCATCCACTCGCCGCCCAGCTTCAGTCCTGCGACTCTCCTAGTGCCATTCTCGCCGTCCTCCAGCAGCAAGCCCGGGAACTCGATCACTTTCAGAGGAGCGATGATAGGTTGATGAGATGGCTCGATCCGACCGTGAATGTCCTTTATGCCTTATCTGGGACCCTCGCAGAAGGTGTTGGCCTCGTATGCTTCAGGACACGACATCGTCTGAGACCTGCAGGCTTATTTTTATTTGGCAGGTATTCTCACCTACGAAAGTGATTTTTGCGGGAGTTGGGGTCCTCCTCTCGGTGTGTATCATTCCAAGTAACCTGTCCAACCGCCTTAATTCCTACGTTCTCAGGCTGCCAAAGATGTTCGGGCGAGTCAATACACCCTAATCGACATCTTTGAGCAAATAGAGGGCTTCTTCCGACGTCTCGAGATCTATACAGAAGTGTTACCGACAGCGGAGATGATAGAAATAATCGTCAGAATCATGGTCGAGGTCCTGTCAATCCTTGCGATTGCGACGAAGGAGATAAAGTATGGATGGATAAGTGAGTTGTCATCGTACCAAACCATTGCTGTTTATTGAATCACCTTGAGAAAAATTTATGAAAAAGTTGGCAAGAAGGAACGACATTGAGGACGCGTTGAAGAGGCTGGATAAGCTCACAACCGAGGAGGCTCGGATGGCCACTGCAGAACTTCTCAAGGCCACGCGTCGTGTCGATGGCATGGTCACGGAGGCCGTTAATGGTGCGCTAGCGCCTTCTGTCAGTCACGAGCAGTTGTTTAGCCTGTGTGTGCCTAGACGGGAAAAAGGCAATGATGGTCACGCAACAAACAGCCAACGATGTAGACGAAGTGAAACGTTCGTGAACTCTCAACCGCGTTGATATTGGGATGTGCAGGCTCAAGCAACCTCGCAGGTAACCAATTACGACAGGACCTTCACAAATGGCTCTCCCCCCCGGATCCATCCACGAATCATAACATTGCGTGCGGTACTCACCATGAGGGCACAGCAGCGTGGTTTTTTCAAGGTAGCCTCTTCAGTGAATGGAAATCCACTGGTTCACTTCATTGGATCTATGGAAAACGTATGTGCCCCCGCTGCTTTTCTCCTGACTCCAACTGATGGAACCTCGTCTTAGCTGGGTCCGGAAAGAGTGTACTTTGGTTCGTGTGTCCTTAACTATTTCTGTCCAAAATCATTGATGTCGTCTGTCAGTTCCTCAATTATCCAGACATTGAAACCATGTGCAAGGCCGGACAAGCGTTGATGTTGTATTTTTATTTTGACTTCCGGGACATCAACAAACAACACTGGCACGACCTACTCCATTCCCTTCTCACCCAATTTTCTGCTCGCTCGGGTCCTTGTTGCGACATTCTATCACAACTTTATTCGGCTCATAACAATGGCGCGCGACAGCCCAGTGATGGCCTTTTGACACAATGCCTGAAAGAGATGCTCACACTCCCGGAACATCCCCCAATATACCTTATCATAGATGCACTTGACGAGTGTTCGAACAATTCTGGGATTCCATCGCCGCGCGGACGGGTCCTTCTGCTTTTGAAGGAACTCGTCGAGCTTCGGCTTCCGAATTTTCATATATGTGTCACGAGCCGCCCAGAAGTCGACATTCAAGATTTCCTGGTGCCTTTGGCCTCTCACCGAGCGTCTCTCCATGAGGAAAGTGGGCAGAAGAAAGACATCGTGGAGTATGTCAAGTCGGTTGTTTACTCTGATTCGGAACCAATCATGAGGAGATGGAGAAGGGAGGATAAAGATTTTGTGATTGAGACATTGTCTGAGCGAGCCGATGGAATGTAAGTGAATCTATTTATGGCCGTAATGCCCATTCACATTGTCAAATAGGTTCCGATGGGTATTCTGTCAATTGGACGTCCTTCGGCACTGTCTTCCGGCGAGTGTGCGGCGTACCCTTGAGCAATTGCCAGAATCGCTGGACGAGACGTACGAGCGAGTACTGAAGGAAATCAAGAAGCCGAATCAAGGCCATGCTCTACATCTGTTGCAATGTCTCGTTGTGGCGATTCGGCCTCTTCGAGTGGAGGAACTCGCAGAGATCCTTGCAGTTGACTTCAAAGAGGAAGAAGAGGGCGCAGAATTGAATCCAAATTGGCGATGGGAAGATCAAGAGCAAGCACTTCTTTCGTCATGTTCCAGTCTGATCACCATAGTCGATGCTCGAAATTCGCGGGTAGTGCAGTTCTCGCACTTCTCTGTCAAAGAATTCCTGACTTCGTCACGCCTCGCCATGTCAAGTGGAGATGTCTCATGTTACCATATCACCCCCTATCCTGCCCATATGATCCTGGCGCAAGCTTGCTTGAGCGTTTTATTGCAGCCGGATGATCACACGTCTCCCCTGGCCCATTATGCTGCGAAACACTGGGTTGCCCATGCCCAGTTCGAGGGCGTTATGTCGCGACTACGGCAGGAGATTGAATATCTCGTTGACCCTAACAAGCCATATTTTGCAGCTTGGCTCCGAGTACACGATATCGATACTGAACCCGGCTCCGACTCTGCTCTCTACTACTTCACACCGTCCTCAAAGTCCGACGCAGCTCCGCTTTACTATGCCGCGCTGTATGGATTCCGGGATCTCGTAGAACATCTCATTGTCAAGTATCCGCAACAAGTGAACGCTATTGGCGGATACTTCATGACACCGGTTGTGGCGGCATTGGCAGGGAGACACTTCCAAGTTGTACAACTACTTCACCGCATTGGCTCATCCGTGGATCTCCGGGGCTATACCGGGTGGACTCCACTGATATCTGCATCTTACGTTGGAGATCTCGAGATGGTTCAAGCATTACTCGATTGCAAAGCAGATATCGAGGTCCGTGGTGTTGGTGGTTGGACTGTATTGCATTGCGCATCAGTTGGTGAACATCCCAATGGCTTCAAGGTCGCTCGAGTTTTGCTCGAACATGGCGCAAATGTAAATGCACGGGATTCTGACCACTGGACCCCGTTGCATGCAGCGGCAGCCCGAGGGAGGGTTGAGGTTATCCGCGTGCTACTCGAGTATGGTGCGAACGTGAACGAGAAAGACGGCCATGGCATGACTGCGTTCCGGAGGGCGTCGAAAGACGAGATAAGGCAATTATTGTTAGAACATGGTGCTAAGAGCACAGCCGCAGCACTGTCGTAGCTTTAAAAATCCACGCTTCCAACCTGTTCTTCGATTATGTTTCGTGACGTTTTATCTGGCAATACATAGTAATATCTTGTTGAACATACTGTATGGTGCGATCGAGTGATGAGGACAACAGATCCTGCGAGATGAAGCTCGATGAAGTCTCCCGGGCCTGATCGGGTGAATCTCAGTACACCTGATTTAAGAATGCGACCACTTCTATAGAGCCCAAACCTCGACACCACCACACTGCAAAAAATACAGGTATCTTCACTCTTGGGAGTATCGTATGTCGGTGCACCTACAGCGGCTAATCGTTGCCCACCACTATCAGACCCAATAACAGAGTAGTGACGGCTCGCTTGCTTCCAACCACTTTTGGACCTTCTCTCGCCCCTCTTGACGTGAACGCTCCTCTTGTATCTCCCCTGCCGTCGGCACGCCTGGGGGGGCAGGTCTGAAAATCATAGCAAGATAGAAGGCATCGTCCAAAGCCCGAGATAATTCTGACTCCTCGGACTTATGATGGATCCGATGGTGACAACCAACACCCTGAGGTTCGTAATCACCGCCAGATGTGTCATCCGGTTCGATGGCACCGTCGTCTTCGTCTTCGTCGGCACGGTCAGAACGGGGGATCAGCGGAATGTCCCGAAAACGATCGTTATGGCGCTCATCCAGCAATTGTCGAAGGCCATCGACAGCCCAACGTTTGATGGCAGCAATCCCATACATGAAATCAAGGAGCATGCTAGGCGGCGCAGATGGACCAGACCAGTCGGCCGCAACATCCATTTCTGGAACTGGAAACAGGCCACCAGCTGGTATAATATGTTGCATTGTCACGCGGGAAGCTGGCATTGGGCCAGTTTCGAATCTAGGGATATCGGTAGGTTCTAGGGCAAAGTTGGGAGTCTAGAAACAACAGCCGCATCGTATTGCGGGACAGTAGCTAAGATGATTGTCTCATGTAACTTACCTTCAGAAATTGGCTGGACCCCTTGCCAAATCTTGCGTGGAGGGTTTTTGCCAAAAAAATCCCGTTCTGAGTGGAATTAATGTCCATCGAAGAGATTTCTGGGTCCACGTTCTCGTACAATACTCTGCGATCTGTAATGACACGTTGGATATACTAATGGAACGTTAGAAGGGCCAAATACACGTTATAACAGGACTCGGAACGATACCTCATCGCCCTTGCTATGTGGGATGACGTGTGCGGCATCGCAGAAGGGGGCATCATCTCTCGTGACTGCACAAAGATGGCCATCGCGAAGAGCAACCGCACCACGAAAATCGAAGCGACGCAGAGTAAGAACAGATGTCGTGGTGCGATCATTTAGGCTGTGGGGATCGACGAGATGATACACCCCTGTTTCACCGGGTTGTCAGAGAGAGAGGATGGTTGGAGGTGTAGGGGCGGCATCACCTTCTGGACTGAAATAATAATTGTCAGCAAGGTCAGCGAGAGAGACATGTCCATAATTGACAATGTTGCCACCAGGTGAATCATAGAGATGGCCCTTGACACCGAGGACAGCGAAGGCGACAAAACGAAGCCACTTGAGAGGACGAAGAGAAAGCCTCCCAATATCTTCAAGCGGGATGGCAAGGGCACAAATCCAGATATCATCCATTTTTTGTAGGTGGATGTCAACCATGTTCCCTGAAGGGAGTCTGAAGGGACAACAAGTGCTCCCACTGGCAGGGGTGCGACAAGCTTCACGTGACTTACCTTTCATTCGCTCGCATTTGTTCTCATAACTATCATCCTTCTCATCGGGAGATCTCACTGTTGTATGTGTATTCATGTGCCGAGCAGTGCGCGTGTGGGCGAGCAATACTGTGACCCACTGCCCACTCATCATCTCCATCTCGTCTCGTCGCTTCGCGCAGGCCGGGGCGCCCTTCAATTACACAGTAGACAATGGTAATTTGTACCACCACGACCACCACGACTACCACTTGCGTCTTCGATTTCAATCCGCTGATGGGTCGCAACCGATAGCGGAGCTGCCATCATGGGCGCTCATCTTCCCATCGCTGAGGTCATTGTCCATGTCGACATTGGCAGGAACCGTGCACCTGGGCCGACGCCTCGCCGACATTTTCATCCGTACGCACCGAGGGGAAGAGTCGAACGGCGGGATGAGAAGAATACTTTGACGGCTTCCTGTGATGATGACGCGCCCGCAAAGAGTTGATGGAAGGCGGCTCGCGCTGTTCCCCCGTGCGTGTCGATTGCGGAAATGCAAGGCGCGGTCCATTATTTCGCACCTTTTGACCCATCACGTTCGTGTTGCAGACTGCAACACTAATTCGCGAAAAGGCAACGAAGTCATGGTCAAACTGAGTCAGATAACGAACCGTAGTGACGGAAATATTATGAGATGACGGCCCACAGCTACACAATGAACGCGTGAACCCTCCACTCGCGCTGTCGACAACTGAACTTTTTCTTTTCAAGTTCAACGCTTGCATGTGCCTCCTGGTATTCGGTGCCATGGTTCCATGGCATGCCATCGACACGCTCCAAGCTCTAGCCCAATGGCGATTCCCGAGAGGAACTCGAAGCTTTCTTGCGTCTCGCTCATGTCCACTCCTGGCCTCCAGCATCCGGTCACCCGAGCACTCTGAACTCAAATCTGCATTCATGTATACATGGGCCAGGACAGGTGTATACAGATGATATCGTCGTCGTATCGAAAAGCCGCGCCAACCGAAACGAAGGAAATGTTGGACACAACAACCAATTATGAAACGTCCAACTCGAGCGAGCGTCGGCGTCGGCGCTGCTCCTCGATTTGCCTCTCGAACTGCTCGGCGTTGCGCTTTTCGTGAAGATCGACGCGCTCAAGACTGCCATTGGAAATCAATGTCAAGACGTTGCTCGACGCCTGATACTGTGTTCCTTGGCCCGGTTGGCCGAACCACGGTGCGATAGTACCCGAAGAGACCACGAAGGGTTGGATCACCTACATTCGCATATGAAAGTGATTAGTTAGCAAACGTCGGATCATTGAGATGGCTCGGAGAAATCTTTCACCTTGTAGATATGATAGTTGTACGGGTATGTAGGCGACGTTTCAGGCGTGTCAAGGTTCTGGGGTGGGAGCGAGCGTTGGCTGTATGGTGAGTCGGCGGGCGCGAGGAACGTGCCAAATTCCGACCCGAAACGATCAAGGAGCAAGCCAACCGGGAGCTTTTCCTGGCCCTCTGTAACACGACGAGCCGTATTCAGAGCAACACTCAGACGGAACATTCGCTGGGCGGGAGAAATGCCACGTACCGATTGGCTTGCCGTAAATGTCGAGCTGGAATCCGTTGTCGGACGGGTAGATCCAGCCTCCACTAGAAGCGTTCCACCATTTCTTGATGAATTCTCCAGGACAAAGTCCGCCAAGTCGATCGTACTCAGCGACAATAGTGCTGAGTGGCATCTTCTTCGGAAGAACGACCGGCCCAAGACGAATGTCACCGCAGAAGTACTTGGTGTCGTTGGACCAAGTGCCTTTGCAATAGTCCTCGCCGCACTGTGGGAGAGAAGTTAAGCAGAGAGTCCTTCTCAACATGAAGACGGCGTCGACGAAGCTACATACTCTAGAACTAGATTGAGCTGGTGCGTTGGCTGGTGCTGCAGCGGAAAGCGATATGGAAAACAGCGCGTAGAGCACGAGACCAGCAGCGGCGAGGAAAGAGCGCATCGTCAGGACTGTGGGCGGGCGGCTGGTGCCCGTTGGCAATGGAAGGACGGTATTTATACATGGAAGCTATGGAAGGGCTGACAGACATGACCCAGCGAAAAGGAAAAGTCGGAAGGAAGAATAGAAATAATAACGACAATTTGACGTAATTTGATGCGAACTAAAAGAGCTTCGATTTCTTCGCAAAATTTGTTTGACACTTTCGAAGAATCGTATAACTAATTGACTCACCTCTGAGTGGCCCTCAAGGAAGGCTACTGTAGTAGAATCACAAATTGATCGGCGTAGCAAATCATATCAAATGAGATGAAACTTTTGAGAATTGAGGATAGAATTGAAGATGTATGCGGGTACCACACTCGGTCACGGCACCTACGTGTATGCTGCGAACTACTGTAAATCGTTCTCTCTCACTCCGTCCTCCAGTCCAGCCCAAGCTGGCAGATACAGTAACCAGAACCAGGACTCGGATTCGGACTCGGATTTGTTCGAGCAGGGCGCTCTGCTCATTTTACCCTTACACGTCAACAATTGACGACGTTAATCTGTACCACCACGACCACCACGACATCGCACTCCTCACTCATGTCAGCGACACCATGGCTTCCGGGCCTGGTAAACTTGAGCTCCCACTCGACGAAAACGAGCCTTTGGGCACATCCTTCGGCAACAAGACAGAAGTGCGAGCTGCAAATAGAGGGCATACTTGCCGTTCTTGCGACGGGGTGAGCGTTCCAACATGGCTTCTTCCTGTCTTCCCTCTTCGAACTGACACTGTTCAGGTTCATCGAAGGGGTGCTTAGATCCAAGCTCGGCATTCATTCCGTCAAGGTCGCCCTCCTCGCCGAACGTGGGGTGATCGTGTTTGACCCCCAGCAGTGGGATGTGACACGATCTAGGTCGGCTCGGCGCACTTCATCACGCAATCTGACGAGAGCTACTGTACCTTGCTTCTGGCATGACATGCTTCAATTTGAGCGAGGCAGAGCGCGGCCGCGTACTGATCTACGTCGCGATTTCGTCCTCGACGCTACGACCGCTCCCTGTACTCGTAATCTCGCTCTCGGACGTGCCAAAGCGCTCATCAGCACGCGAGATCCGCGCGTTGCAGAACATAGGCATCGAGGCGAACTTGTTGACGGGTGACGGGCGTGCGACGGCGCTTGTGGTCGCGCAGCAGGTAGGAATCAAGCCCGAGGGCGTCTAGGCGGATATAAGCCCGAAGGGCAAGGTGGCTGTTGTCACGGGGCCGATGGAGAAGGAAGTAACCGCGAAACGCCAGGTCGGCGACGGCATCAACGACTCGCCCGCGCTCGCCGCAGCCACGGTCGGCATCGCGCTTTCGTCAGACACGTCTGTAGCGATCGAAGCGGCCGACATCGTGCTGATGCGATCGGATCTGCTCGACGTCGTGGCGGCGCTGGTCCTCGCGCGCGCGGTCTTCCGCATGATCTGGCGGAGCCTGGTCTAGGCGAACGCGCACGACCTGCTTGGGATCCCGTTCGCGATGGGGCTCTTCTTTCTGTTGGGCGTGCACCCGCACCGATGATGGCGTTTAGCTCGGTCAGCGTCGTCACCAGCTCGTGGCAGCTCAGGCGGTGGGCGCGTCCCGCGGATAGCGCCCTGCCTGGGGAGCGGCGGGTATTGCCTGAACCGTTGTGGGTCGAGGCGTGCGGCGTTCTGGGTGATGTATGGGATGCGCTGGGCGCGTGCGGGTACGGTTGTTTGGTGCGCAAGTGGACACGGAGGAAACTGTGTAGGCGCTTGCTTGTTGTGGGATCACTACTGATGTGTTTCGTAGAGAGCGCCACCTGTGGTGTATATATACTTACTAGGGCGTTTTCGTGTGGCTTACAGGCGGGTTGCCACCCAACGCTCAAACTCAAGCCCCATCAGGGGATAAAGTTCAAAAGGTAGAACCGATAACGACCCTATCCCACCAACGCGCATGCCATACTTCCCAACAAGTCAGAAGCCTACTAGTAGACAAAATTGAAGTATGTCAGGAAAGAAGTACCAAGTGTTGTGTAAATGGCAGGGGCTGTCTTGCGCATGCTGGTGATGATTCCTGGTAAGCCATAGCTCTGTCATGGCGCCAGATCTTTGGAGAGTTTGTAGCACTCCTGCAAATTGAGCAGAGGCCGTAGGCCGGTTGATGCTGATGCTGAAGATGCCGACCACGGCTCCCGAACGAAATTGGAGCGCGCAAGGTGAATCGCGTGGACCTCGGACATCCGGATCCGGTCCGGAGATCGGACTGTCTGTACATTGCATACATACTGTACATCATAACTTTGTCTTTCATTTCGGCTTTTCATGCGTTCTACATAAGTAAGGTCAAGCATCGATTGTTTAGTAGATGAAAAGACGCCCAGTATCAGGACCAGGAGATGTCCGAGTCCGTCGGATATGGTAGAGCGAGCACCGTACATGCCGAACACTCGGTGCCTCCGAGGTGCAGCGGGCCCGCCGGTTTGCACCAGAGGCCGCCGCTGACAGACAGCCAACGTTGCAAGCACAAGGCCAATGCCAATTGGTGTGTAGGCAGCCACGAGGAATGCATTGTGATTGTGGCAGGTGCAGAGAACCAGCCATGAGTCTCCGGAATGTCCCAGCTCTCGCCTGGCCTGAGCGCGCAATACGACGGCAGACGGGCAGACTTGACAAAGTGCGGAACACGTAAGAAGATTTTGATGACTGCAATTCGAATCGTCATTCATTCGGTATTAACTTGCGTGCGATGGCATTGGTCACTCTACGACATGAACTTTGAGTTGAAGCCTCGCATATATTCTCTCATCGCCTCTGCAGAAATGCCGAATAACCAAAATTTAAAAGCGTTTCAGACGGCAAGCCAAAGCCCACCTCCCTCGGCATGCGTCAGGAGTTCCCATTAGCGACATCGGTTTTGTGACGTACAAGACTTCTGTACTCCAAGGCACACAATAACCGACACCGGAAAAAGTGGTGAGGGCTAGGATGTGTCTTCGAATGGGTCAACGAACAATGAACACAAGACGGAGGTCCTTTAGGAATCGAAAGGCCGCTGAACGACCCACTCAGAGAAAAACGCTGATCCCCCCTCTTTTATGAAACGCAGGACCTCCTCCATCACCATTCGCCGCCCTTCTTCACTTGAGATGCGGATTCCGTTAGCCAACTCGAGGGCCCCGTCCTTCATTAAAGATATCGATATCGTGTTTAGGACCTGGAAAAAGTTCTCGGTGCTGATAGTCTTATATTCCGAGAGGGATGTTCCGTCTGCTCCCTTGTATAAATCACAGTAGTTTCCAAAGGGGACCAAGATACGCCGAGAGGAAAGGACCTGAAGAGAAGCAGCTTCGAACATTTCTCGCAAGTGATACGATATCCTGCCATGATGGTAAGAGTCCGTTTGCCCAGCTGGAGGGCTAGGAGTGCGCACCCGACTATGAAACCATTGTGCAGTGCCCCACCTGCGAAAATGCGATTGGCATTTGAAACGGCTGATGTACCTTGCATGTATGCATCAGGGTTGGGCTCCTCGCCTTCGGGTGGTGGAGGATACTCATGATTGTACATAAGTATGTCGCCTTCTCGTACAGTCAGATGTCCGCCTGGCCCTGTGCGCTCGCGATGAGGGAGGTGCCGGAACATCGTTATTCAACCACACTCACGTAGCAGGCTGTGCAGATTTTGTAACGACATCTTCCACCCTTGCGGCGTGAGTGCAAGTGCTAGCAAATTGGCGTTAATAAGGTCGAAGGTTCCGAGGAGCTCATCCGAAAACGGTTTGGTGACGTCCTGTTGAAAGAATTTTATGCGCTTTGCATGGGGTTCCCCCGTCTGCGGGAACTTTCCGGTTGAGATGTCGCAAGCGAAGACCTGAATATTGCTATCACGAACGCCAGGCAGCGACAAAAAGTCGACTGCCCATGCACCCGTCCCGGTGGCAACGTCAAGAACTCTGGATACGTGAGCGACATCGATCCCTGGCGGAACGACCTGGGGATGTCCGATTACGCTCTTAAAAAAGGAGTATTGGGTATCCAAGCTGTATAGGTCAATGATTTGGTTTTCGAGGTGGATGGCGGACCCATACGTACCGACGGACTTCCGATGTGTTCTCGTCTAAGAAATACTTGGTGAGAGGACTAGATTCTGAGGGCATGCTTGCAGTTACAAAGAACAGATGGTGGTGGAACCGTGAAAGTGAAGATTGGTAAAGTTGCAGAGCCAGGCATACGCCCATTATATAGGCCACTGGCACCACATGTGCTTCCAGGTATGCTGTCAATAGCACGCTGAGGGTCACCAATTAACGCAAGAGCGTCGGGTCAACAAAGGCCAGACCGGTGACCGCGCGGCGCCGCCATATGAAGACATTCATTGTGATGCTTCTCGTGCAATTGTTCTCTCCGGGTGTGCATGGGCTAGTATCAGAACCTGAATGCACACGCTGTCAGACTGTCAGGGATGCATCGCATGGATGATCAATGATCGATTAACGATCCCTCGTAGATCGGTGACGGACAACGATCTGCAAGTCTTGTGCCCCCTTTGGTATTCGTATATGCCGCATATAAGGCTTGCTATCGTAGTACCTCAGTCAGCTTATTCAGTGACTGAGGTGAGTTACTCACAGTAGAAGGTTCAATACGTTCAATTGCACTCCGAATTTTGTTGGCAGAGCACCTTGCGACGCCTGGTCCGGCGGGACCATTCGCCGGGAATTATCCATCTACAGTAGCCCGACGAGGAGTCTTATGCTACTAGCATACTCCTCGACTTCATGTACGTCTGCAGTGTTGCAATTTCTCGTTGTGGCGATTCGGCCGCTTGACGTGGTCACGTGGAGGACAGTTCTCGCGGTTCAAGTTCTCTGTCAAACAATTCGAATTCCTGACTTCATCGCGCGGCGCCCGGGTGTACGTCAAGTGAAGATGTCTCACGTTACCATATTATAGCAAGATCCAAAACTATAGGCTACTTTTTCAAATATTATACACTTAGGGTTGAGATTAAATGTCAATCGGCAGCTCATGCCGCCCTTTTTTCTCACACAAAAATTATTCGCCGTGATAAAAAAAAATAAATTATGTAATCTTTTTGAGAAATTTTAGTGCGAAGTCGAGAAAAGAGTGGAGGGTATACAGCGGCGCGATGAACGCGAATGGTCGTGTGCACGCTAGCACGAACCCGGAAGAGTTTCAATTGGTTGAATCAGACACTGCCGGGGGAGGCCACCGACCCGCATGAAGACAAAGCCGCTCGCGTGCATCTTGAGGGTGCGGAGCCGACGGATTTGCTGGACGACGAGCTTGGGCCCCGGCGGTTCGGGGCACGATTCCGAGAACGAGAACGAGGTGACTGAGGCGCCACAACTGTGCACGGTCGAGGTCGTGTGCAAGGCCAACTGGCCCACACAACAACGGTCGACCGAGGCAGAGCGGATATGAGAGGGCTCCTGGGCAAAGGGTTGGCCACCTTTTTGTCACTTTTGTCACTGGGAATTGAAATAGGATGTTTGGAGCGCAAAGTGTGGGCAGGTGGAAAAAGAATAGGTAAAGGGAGAGGGAAAAGAAAGTGTGAAAGCGAGGCGGCGAGTGAGGGGAGCGAGGTGAGCAAGGCCCGGGTGCCTAGACCTGAGGTCTTGAGGGGAGGCGTCCTTGGGAAGAGGCCGTCGCGTCGCGTCGCCAAGGGGGTCCAGGGTTATAATCGAAGGCGCGGGCGATGTCGCCGCGCACAGCGAAGACGGCCTGCTCACCCACATAGTCAGTTCTAGGATATGAGTTCCAACTCACCTTCCCATCCTAGCTCAGTGGCTAATCTTCAGGATTTCGGGCCCAAAGGAGTCGAGAACGAGGAGGAGCGTCCAGGCGTCGTCGTGGCAGAGAGCAGGTCGACCCGACGTGTCCGACGTGAAAAGACGTGAGAATTTCGGCCAACGGAGTTGCCCCAAGGGGAATGAAGTCACGAGGAAACAAAGCCGGGAAAGCCCGGTGGACGGCAGGAAACAGGATAACTAGGCAATAACTCAAAACTTGCAGGGGGACCAGTGATAACTATTGGATAACCTCTAATTTTGTATGACAACCTAGGCGCTAATAATTTCTCTACCACTTAACTATGAACTCAGCTGTCAAATCTTGGATACCCGCAAATATCAATATAGGTAAACACTCGCCTATAGTTTTGGATCTCGCTGTAATATTGCCCCGGATCCTGCTTATATGATCATGGTGCAGGCTTGAGCGCTTTGTTGCAGTCAGACGATCACATCGAGCAGGAGGCCGTCGAGAACAAGTCACCTCTGGCGCAATATGCCGGAACACTGGGTTGCGCAGGCCCAGTTTCAGATGAGGGCGTTACTTCGAGACTACAAAAGGAGATCGAATATCTCTTTTGACCTGGACAAGCCATATTTTTCAACCTGGCTCCGATTGCACGATAACGATGTTCCAGCCGCCTGGGACTCAGCCATCTGGGCCGTTATATATGCGTTATATTTCACACTGACCTTGAAGTCCGACGCGGCGACGCCGCCCCCCTCTACTGCGCTTGGCTCTGTGGATTCCGGGATCTCGTAGAACGTCTCATCGTCAAGTATCCGCAACATGTCACGGTGAATGCTACTGGTGGATACTTTATGAAACCGGTTGTGGCAGCATTGGCAGGGAGATACTTCGAGCTGGCCCGGGCACGACTGCTCCACCGAAATGGTTTACCCGTGGATCCCCAGGACGATAAGAGGTGGTCTCCGCCGATGTCTTTATCTTACGTTGGAGATCTCGAGATGGTTCGGGCATTACTCGGTTGCAAAGCAGATGCTGAGGTCCATGACGATATTGGTTGAATTGCATTACATTGGATACCACTTGGTGGACATCCCAATGACTTCAAAGTCGCTCGAGTTTTGCTCGAACATGGCGCTAAGGGCACCGTTGTAAGTTAGCATGTCGTAGCCCCAAATCCACGCGTCCCACCTGTTATTTGATTATATTTTGTGACGCTGTATGTGACAATGCATAGTAATATTTTGTAGAATTTATGGTGCATATGGGGAACAGAGATGATCGTGTGATGAGGACGAGATGAAGTCGCCTGGGTACCCGCTTCCTTGGCCTTAATCGATTAATCGTTCAATCCTCCGCTCTCTATCCTCCTAGCCTCGCTCGCTCGCCCTCCCGCTTACTACAGTAGCGTTCTGTTCTTCTTCTTTTTCTCCCAAGCAACGGGAGTGCGCCAGACCCTAGCGGATTGCCAAGTTCAGTCTCGGCAGAAAATACCTGGCTAGCTCCTTGAAAAACGCAGAAGATGTATCTGGGTATGATGCTCTGTCGGTGCACAATAAAGGGCACTGTGCTTAAGTTGACAATCGCGAGTGATCATCACCACCTTTATCCAGGCAGTTGAGTGAGACGAGGAATATGCCTCAGTCTCACATTGCATATGTCCGTGCCCGGATGCGGGCGTGATCAAGATCGCGTCCCTTTAACGCAGTGTCCCGAGGGACACCGCACACTGGTGGGCAATGCCTGCTGCAGTGCCCAGGTGGAGTGTGCAATCACGTTGTTTGCGACACGTGTATGGGCGCGTAGTGCGCCTGCTGCGGGCCAAAGTGCCCGAGTACCTCATGCGCTTGCGCGATGATCACTTTCGTCAGTCAGCGTCTCTAATGCACGACAGATGAAACGCATAGGACCGTCTCACCTGAGCAGTTCTTGGTGTATAGGAGGCCGTTGTCGGTCTTGAAGTTGGCCGGGTGCCCACGGAGGGTAGGCGTGGGGACGGCGCGGACGCGACCGGGGGCGACAGCGCTGGCGGGTTGCTGGGAGCGGGGACGACAGGTGTGGGGTCCGCCAAGCGAGACAAGAGGTTGCCCCGCGGTGCAGGTGAGTGGGCGTGGGAGGAGGAAGACTGTGTTTCCGGAGGCTGCACGGACGACCGGGAAGTGGTCGCCGCGCGTACGCGCAGGGGGGATGGCGGCGGTGGGTGGGGCGGGCCAGCGACGCTGTCCTTAAGCATAGTACTAGTGGAATCCGGGTGCGATGGGGGATGCGAGGGCGATGGCGATGTTCCCTGCAGGCGCGCGACTTTGCGTGGGCGAGGACTATGGTCGAGCTCGTTCTGGTCGGCTTCATTGCGCAATTGCGCGTCGGTCTTGCGTGCCTCCGCTAGCTCCTCGCGCAGGCGGTGGTTAGTGTTGTTCGATTCTCTGAGCCGGTCGCGCAAGCCGTCGACTCGGAGTTCGTGGCTGAGCCTGAGGGCGCTCAGCTCGGCGCGCGCGGCTTCGAGATCTTTGCGCAACTTCGCGCACTCTGCTGGTAGTTGGCCAAGGATGGCGGCATCTCTCTGTGCTTCGGCCTCGGTGAGGGTGACGTTGCGGCGGGCCAGGGCGTGGGCGAAATGTGTGAGCCATTGGTCGCACACGTCACACTGATGGGCGTCGTGGGTGATGAACTGCAACCGATCGTGAAAACGCCAGGTCGCGGAGTCGTTGGCGTTGCAGATTGCGAGGGTGTAGCTGCCATGGTGGGAACGGTGGACAAGCAGGGGGGGAATAAATGAGACGCCACGCAAACAGGTCTTTATGTACTAACTCACCTAGCAACCGGTCAAATTGGTAAGCAGGTTTTCAGGTGTTTTCAATTGGTTGCTAGCTTACAAAGCTGACCGATTACTAGGTGAGTGATAGTAGGGATAGGTGAGTGATAGTACTAGGTGAGTGATAGTACTAGGTGAGTGATAGTATTCGAAAATGGTGGCCTGACTTCTGTGGCCATCCGCGCATCCGCACCTGAATGTGTAAAATTGCACGTTGGATCGGTTATTTTCCGATCGATGGTAACGAAGATGAGCCGCCCTTGCGAGGCAGATCAAGGGATGTTCCACTTCAATCACTTAGAGATAATCGATAGATAGTATAAAAACGTCACTTCACAATGAGAAACACAAAAATTGTACCACGCTCTCGTGTGTTGTGCAATAAGTGTTGTTAAGAAAGGGCGAAAACTCGATGTATTCAAGAGCTTTACGCAATAGAACCACTGCATGATTCTCGACTCATGTATGCGCACCGGACTCCTTCATTATCACTTAGGATGACCTGGCCGTAGGTTGTAGAAACGCAATATGGGTCAGGGGAAGAACCAGGGGATGTGCGTGTGGTAGGGCCAAGGAGAGCGAGTGTGGGGGCCAATTAATATCAAAGGCCGCTGCTGGCTCTGTCACATTCCAATGACGGTACCATCAACCCATATGCATGCGTCCACCATTGGCGCTTGAGACTCTTTGACCTGGTCACACCTTTAGGGACCCGGATGACGGACCAGCAAAGAAGGGCCACTACAACAAGCACAGTGAGGCTCCGATTGGGACGAGAATTCATCAAATCTAGTACAAATACATTCACCCCAGGAATCATTCCAGAGGCGTATGGGCTACCCATTCTATCGTGAGTACCTCTTCAAGAGCTGCGCAATCTCTGCAAGGTCGTTGGTCGACAGCTCCACGTCTCCGGCTAGCAGGTTTTCCAGAGTACGTTTGAAATGTCTGCGGCGCAGAGAGTCACGACCGGCCAATCGGGGGAAAACGAGGAGGTGGGGGAAACTCACGAGGAACCGGGAAGGGGGATGACGTGCCGGCCGAGCGCTCCGACCCACGCAATGCTGAGCTGGGCGACCGTGATGCCCTTACGATTCGCCATGATCGACAGGGCGTCCACGAACTGGAAGGTTGTATTCCGTTATTTAGGACCCATACAGCTGTATCGGCAAGGGGAGGGCGGTGCACTTACATCGTCCTGGAAGTTGCTGTATGACTGCCTGAAATCGCCTGCTTGAGGGTTATGTGCGGTGAGTGATCCACGGCCAAGCGGGCTGTTCGGAGTTCAGGAGGAGGCGGTGCATGCCTAAGAGAGAAGCGCGTACGAATATCCGATGACAGCAATCCCAAGCTCTTTACAGGTGGCAATGACTGACCGGGAACATGGATAAATTGGCTAAGAGTAGGGAGGAAAAGGGTGTCAGTGCTTACCGTCTTTCGTCTGTCGCCTGTATGCCTGGAGGCTTACTTCGATCTCGATCGCCGCCACAGGCATGACCTGACCCGCCCGCATAAGCACGCATACGATACGATACGATATTCGGGGGCTTCGCACCTTGTGCGCGCGGCGCACGAGGTCCGCGCCGACTTCAGACAGGCCGATGTAGTCAAACTTTCCCTCCTTCACCATCTCGCCGTACACCTCCGCGTAATGCTCGACCTTGTACTTCGGGTCGAATCGCCCCGGCTGGAACAGATCGACTCTCTTGGTCCCACGCAGCGCGCGCAAGATCGCGTCGACGCTCCTGCGCTGGTTCGCCTTGCTTCCGTCCACTGCGAGCCGGCCCTCGACCTGGCCGCCCTTCACGGAGAGGAAGGTGCGGTCCGCGTACTCCGGGTACTTCTCGAAGAAGCGCGCGAGCAGCTCGAGATTCGCCGTCGTCAGGCCTTGTCCGTAGAATTCGGCTGATGACGAGGCACCGGAACGTGAGTCCTATTATTAGATGATCCGACGAGGGCGTCGGATGGAGGGCACGCACAGCTGTTGAGGAACATCTTCACGCCCGGAGGCAGAGCATCGACGCCTGCCTTGATGGCTGCGAAAGCCTGTTCATCCGGGACGGGCGTCGGGGTCCAGGTCATCCGCATAAGCCCATGCTGCGGGCGAGAGAGGGGCCGTGAGCACAGACGGCCGTCAAAAGGGTCGAACGTCATGGCTTACTCCGACTTTGGCGACGACGATGTTAGAGGCCGCACCACCGAGTCTTGCAGTCTTGTGCGCCATGGTATGGTTGGGTGAGTAGTGAGGGTGAGGGATGGGCTATGTGGGAAGCTGAGCTGTAAAGCGTATGGGGATATATAAGGAGAGTGCATGACGTGGAATCAAGAGCGCCTTCTGAGGATGATGATGATGGATGATGAGAGAAAGTGCTGACAGTTGACTAATCTGCACCGCGTAAGCACATAAGCACACGCCCACTAATCGGTGTCATCGCTTGTATGAAGGGCTGCAATATAATGCGATGCACCATTCGTGTACTGTGTTCTTCCCATGCCCATGATACCTTATGGGCTCATCGGCGGCGTTTCGCCTCGCCACCGCTGCTGTACTGCCCGCATCAGTAAAGATGAAACCTAGTTTTCGGTGGTTGCTCAACTTGAGCAACCATGAAAAACCACTGGCACCGGAAACCTGGAAACCTGGACATGTGGAAACTTATGTCCCAATTTCCGGAAACCTGTTGGTAAGACAGCATATGGAAACCAATGAAACTTATGAAACCTATGGAAACTACGAAACTCTGTGAATACTAGCACCTGACTAGCACTCTACAGACTAAGGAACTACAGTATACTGATTTTTGTGTACTGCAGTTCATACTTTGTCACAGCTTTGTCATTGTAAATCTAAACTCTGTAGGTTTCTGGGTTTCCAAGTTTCCAGTTTCCAGAAACCCGGAAACGAGTGAAACCCAGTGAAACCCGGATTTAATTTTCACCTTTTGCTGATGCCCCCATCCTAGTGTTTTCATCTATTCTTTGAATACAGGGTCACCAGAGCTTCACACCCCCCAAAGTGAGAATTAATGATGCGTATATTGAAGATGAGGTGTATACAAAAAATAATTTTCCAAGTGCGACAAGAAAATAGGTAGTAGTTTACAAATGTCGGTAAACCAGTCCGAACACGAGCACCCAGCTCCGTCTAGCATGGAGTTTTGTACATTCTAGTAATCCGGAAGGTCGAGCGCCCTGACAAGGCTCTCGGCCTTGGCGGAGCGTGGCTTGAGCGTGCTTTGGAACGGTTTCGGGCGCCTACAAGGGTCCAGTCAGCAACGGACAGATCTCGACTACTTTTGCAGAGGGCGATCGAAAGGAAGGAAGGAACGTACACAAGAACTCCGCTGCTGAACTCGTTCTTCGGCTCCTGGACGACGCCGTTGATGGTCACCTTTTCAACGTCGAACACGGAGAGCACGGTCGAGGCAAAGATGAACAAAATAGACTGTGCGAGCGCCGCGCCGGGGCATGCACTGGGGAGATAAACGCACGAGGGTGTGAGCATCATGTGCGTGTCCGCGCCCGACGGGAATGGGTGGATCGCAATGATCACTCACCGGCGTCCGTAGCCAAAGGCAACATCAAACGGATCAGGCTCGGCGGGCTTGCCGGGCTGCGCGATCAGGCGATCTGGGTTGAAGGTCATCGGGTTCTTGTACACCTCGGGATCATGCAGGAAGTGCCTGTCGCGTTTCGTCAACGGGGACGAACGCGCGACAAGGGAGGAAAAGCGCGCACCAGATGTTTGGCATGATGATCGAGCCCTTGGGGATGAAGTAGCCATTGTGGACATCGTCCTGCTCGACGCAGTGAGGGGCACCGAGTGGGTCGTTGGGCCCCAGCGGATGACCTCCTTGAGCATCGTGGCGAGGTACGGAAGCGAGTCGCGGTCGGAGAATGTGGGCAGCCTGTCGTTGCCCACGACCGAGTCGAGTTCGGCTTGGCATTTCTTCTGGATCTCCGGGTACATGGTCATCGCGAGGAGGAAGGAGGTCATTGCAGAAACAGGCTGCAGAAAAAAGCGGTGGTGAGCGAACTGCTGCTTGACGCGCGTCAGAGGCCAGTGTGATGCTTACAGTATCAGCACCACCAGAGTAGAGACTGGATGCGGCCCACTTGATCTCTTCCTCTTCTTCGGGTGACACCTCGCGACCTTCGAGCAAATTCGTGACAAAGTTGGGGACTGCAGTTCCTTGGCCTGCAAGGGGGGGAATTCAGAATCCGAACAACGGTGACAGACATAGATCGAGGTACGCACCATCTGGTCGAGCACAAACTCGTAAGACTTGTCGGTCATATCAACGAGTGTTTGCCGCCACTCGCGCGCGATCTTGTGGAAGCCACCGCCGGGGACCCACTCGGGGATGAAGCGAAGGAAGGGAAGGAAGTCGACTGCAAAGAGACCAGGCGAGAGAAGGGTGTTGAGTTGATCCGTCGCCTCGTCGGCAATGCGGACCAAGTTGTCATTCTCGGTCTTTGGCCTGTATCCGTGTGATATCCGAAGGATAATGACGCCGACGGCCCTAAGGTGCCATTAATCAATCAGCCATCATCGCACGAAAGAGTTGAGCCGGTCAAGGAACGCACTTGCGGACCGGGCCGACGAAGTTGGTTGGCTCGTCCAACAAGCGGCGGAGCATCAGCGCGGATTCCTCTTCCAAGGTGTCCCGGAACTTGTCGACGCTAGCCCTGGTACCGATGACGGATTGGAACATGCGGCGGCACGCCTTGAACTTATCGGTGTATCTGAGGAGGACGAGGATGTCCTTCCATCCAACGAGGTCGCAGGCCATCGTTAGGTGGGGCCTACTTGAGTAGATGGCGCTCTTTTTGCTGAGAATGTCAGTCGCGAGTTGCGGGGAGTTGATGATGATGGTTGATTGTCCGAGTACGGTCAATTGGATGAGATCACCTAAGGCAATTGAGTACGAGACGGTCTAACACCGAGTCGGTGGTTGATCCACTCACCATATTTCTGCTTCCACTGGGAAAAGACCTTGTACTCCACCTCCGTGGGTACATCCAAGAGGTTGCCAATAATCGGCCAACCCTTGGGGCCGGGGATTGGGCGACCCAAAGGCTTCTTCTCTGTCACCTTTTTCAGGAGCCAGAGAGCGAGGACCGCCAGGGCGATGTTGACGGCTTGAGTGGTGAGAGACATGATGAGACTTGGGAAGTGAACGAGGGGCTGATGAAGCGCAAGGGCGGATTATATAGAGGACATCGCAGCAGGACCTGACCAAACGACCCGGTTGAATAGGAATATGAACTGATAACTTCCTCTGGGTACGGACATCTGTCCTTGATCGCAGGGACATGTCTCGTTCAAAGGATCACCGGGACAGCATCGGCAATTCGGGAGGCCAACTTCACAAATCGTATTGGATAGAAAGGGCGCATCTGACGAGACAGATGAGACAGTTCCGTGTTTGGCGGAGCATACCGACCTCCGGCGTAAACGGCAGCAGTACTGTATGCCTTTCCTTGAATTCAACGTGCCGCACGGTCAAAGTCGTTCCTTCGACCGTCCTCGATACTTTGGAGGCTTTCGACGAGTACTTTATTCGGGGATCGAAAACACCCGGCAACTCAATAACCTGGGTGAAAAAACCTGCGACCAGAAAAAGCGTAGAGGGGCAATTAATGTCTCCGATGGCTGAGTAAAGATGCGGTGCAGGTGTGCGGGTGTGCCAGCAAGGCCCGACTGCTGACTAAGCAAATTAAAGGCACTCACCGCTCACCGCCGCTCTGCCGCCGCCACCTGTGCAGCCCAACCTTGAGCCCAACCCTATGTACCCGAGTCATACCTACGCGCTGACAGCGCTGACCGCCTGCACCCCGCGGCCCACGGCCCTGTGTCGAGTAACATATAGTGGGGCAATATAGGAGGGGAATTGCCAGATTACCATCACGCCATCTACTGATGCGCGCCACTCCACTGCCGCTCACTCCGAATTTGGGTATTTTTTCGAGCTCGGCCAGATGGTGTTCCTCGATAAACACAAGCTCCATGTAGCTGGCATTCAAGGCCGGGCGAGGTGGGAATGACTCGGGTAATTCCATCAGTGGCTACATGACGGGTGTTGTTTTTATTGTGCTTCCTTTGGTTCCTGCGCCCGCTAAGGGGTCCTTTACTGTAGTGATATCTGATGGCGAAGGGCTCCTTTTAAACCGGCTAACTCCTACATCCCGGCAATTTTTTACCCGCTGTGATGAGCTTGTGCGACTTGTCCGCCGCCCTCGGGACTATGGACATTAGCTCCCTCTTCTCGAGCTGCAATTCTAGTGTCGGCGGCTCATCGCGCTCATCCTTCCGGTTCAACAACGGCACGAATCGTGGTCTCGCTTGTTCCTCCTACTTAGCGAGACAAATACGACAGGTGACTACGGTTCTACAGACACCTTCTTCAACCATTCCTTGCGAAAGTCATAGTTATTGGCTTTGCCATCCTACCCACAGTGCATCCCCCCGTCCTCTCTCGGGCAGGAGAACGACTCCGATAGAACCCTTCCTTCGCAACCCATGCGCCGCTACGTTTCGTCCTTTTGCCGCCAGTACCTGATGACCTCAACTCCAACGTCCTAGTACCCTGTCACTTACCCGCGGACTTACCATGACACCTCGATGCTTTGCCACGTCGCCCAAAATGACAACCTGTCTCCAGGCATTGGCCATGCGTTATGCTTGTGTGGTGCGTAAAGGCACTTCCCCGTGTCGTTGCCGACCTGAGAAAATTTGACTTGTGCAGCCGGTCCGGGCCTGGTTTGCTGACCTTTTTGCCCTGGCTTTGCCGTCTTGTGAGCTGTGTTGACTTTGTTTCACAAGTCTTTGGATGCATGCTGTCTCTGTTCTTTTTCGGACCTGGCTTTGTGGTCCGCCGTTTCTCGTTGCTCTCAAGGTTTTTGGGTCTTGTCTCATCAGTGAAGATATCGAGTAACTTCCGGGAAATGCCCCATTCCATATGGGGTTCGGGTGCTATGTCCAATATCCATGTAAGATCCGTGGAGAAGTTCAACTGTATCGTGGAGGAGTCGAGATCTGGCCTGGTGACACCCCCATTTCCACGACACGCGACGAATATTGTGAATTGATGCCTCCGCAGCGGTCGTGGTGCTGTAGCGGTCAACCGAGATATAGAGTGGCGATCGTCTCCCCCAGTCAGATGCAGTTTAGAAACGCCTTCGGGCGAAATTGTGATATATAACCCCTATGTTTAATGCTCCGTGGACCGTCGTTTTGTCCTCTCGTTGTTGCTCAGTTGTCAATTTCGTACCCCGTTGACCATGCATTGGCTTGCCCTACTGTCTATCCTAGCCTCCGCTCTGCTTGGCGTCGCCACTCCCGTCGCTTCACATTGGGAACACCTGATAGTGAAACACTCGTGGAAATCCGTCCCTGACAAGTGGGAGTGCCAGGGCCCTCCCCCTGCCGGCACAACCATCGACTTGCACCTCGCTCTCAAGCCGCACAACGAGGATGCATTGACCGAAGCGCTCTACCAGGTCAGTGACCCCGAACATCAGAGGTGCGTCCTCATCACTTTGTACCCTTGTGCACATTCGCATTGATGAGCTTTTGTCATACTACCACGCAGATACGGCGCATACTTGTCCAGGGAGCAAGTTTCCGAGCTTGTTGCTCCTAAACCGGACACTCTCCAACTCGTCAACTCCTGGCTCGCATACCACAAGATTCCTCAGTCTTTGATCTCAGCCACCCATAGTGGGTGGCTAAAGCTCTCCGGGGTGCCTCTGGCCCAGGCAAATTCCCTTCTTGGTGCATCATACAAGCTCTATCACCACAAGGAGACAGGAGAGACCATCCTTCGCACGATGGGCTACGCGCTGCCTGCCGCTTTGCATGGGCCCGTGCTGACAGTTGCACCAACGACACACTTCGCCTCGGCGCGTGCTCACTGGAAATTTTCGCCGGTCTCATCCCTTAATGACGCGGAACTCGACGAGTTTGAAAGCGAACCCGTCTCCGGTGCGGGGATCCTCCAGGCCTGCACGCCATTAGCAACGCCGGAGTGCTTGCGCCGGTTATATAATACGGAGGGGTATACCCCACAAGTCCCTTCAAAGAACCGACTTGGCATTGCTGGATACCTGCAGCAGTATGCAAGCCATCGGGACTTGAAGGAGTTCATGACTCGCTACCGCAGTGATGCTGTGAATGCTACCTTCTCAGTCGTAAATGTCAACGGAGGCATGAATGACGAGGAGAACCCTGGCTTAGAGGTCAGTCCAGTAGTTCCGCGAGATTGAGTGTGTCCTTAACATTCCACAGGCCAGCCTTGACATCCAAATCGCCGCGGCAATCTCCTACCCAACGCCGATCACCTTCTTTAGTACAGGTGGTGCCCCTCCCTTCATACCTGATGAATTAACGCCCAACAATACGAATGAGCCATACCTGGAATTGGCCAATTTCCTCCGAGTCCTGGACAAGCAGACGATCCCACTGACGATTAGCACGTCTTATGGAGATGACGAAGAGACAGTCCCACCGGATTATGCAACATCCGTATGCAACATCTTTGCTCAGCTCGGCGTAAGGGGGGCAAGCGTTATCTTCTCGAGCGGCGACTCTGGCGTCGGTGGAGGGTCTTGCCACACAAATGATGGAACGAATCGCGTGCAATTCTTGCCGGGATTCCCCGCATCGTGTGAGTTTACCTTCCATTTTCTATGACAGATGCACGCGGATTTATTTGATGGTGGCTTGTGAGGCCCCTTCGTCACGACTGTTGGTGCCACGACGGGAGTGGCGCCCGCGGTAGCGGTGAACTTCTCGGGTGGAGGCTTTTCAAACTACTTTGCGCAGCCGTCCTATCAGAAAAACGCAGTCTCTAGTTACCTCAGACAACTTGGCACCAAATATTCTGGCCTCTTCAAGTGTGTTCGTCCGACTTCGCGTTAGGGATCTCACGAAGCTGACAGAAACTTAGTCATACCGGCCGCGCGTACCCAGATATCTCCTCTCACGGGGTGAACTGCACGGCTGTAATCAACCAAAAATTCCATCGTGTCGACGGTACAAGCTGCTCAGCTCCGGTACGTTTTACCACGTCCGCCTCACGATCCAGCTCATTTCGTGACAGACGGTGGCAGGCGTCATCTCCCTCTTGAACGACGTCTTGATCTCTGAGGGCAGACCCCCACTCGGCTTCCTCAATTGTTGGCTTTATCGTTCCGGCTTCAAGGGATTTAACGACATCACCTCTGGCTCGAACCCCGGTTGCGGGACAGATGGTTTTTCGGCCACAGCCGGATGGGATCCGGTGAGGACTGTTTCGACAAATCGCAACAATGCGGTTCTGCTTACAGTTTCCGCATGTAGGTCACGGGCTTCGGGACTCCTGACTTCTTGAAACTGCGGGATATTCTTATGGAGAAGTCATGACTAGAGTTCATCGTGAGGTTGCTTGAAATCGACCAAACGCTTTCTATGTTCCAAATTTCTGGGTCCCTACTCGGAATTCTGTGGATCGCCCACATTTTCTCGAGTCGGAATGTGCTAGCTATAGGGAGAACGATTGTGACCTAGGGCCGTAAAGTGTAGGAACCCATCCGTCGCGCTCGCGAACCCAATTCCAATTGTATTGATCGCTGAGGCGTACGATCACGTCTGTGCCTGTGTCCCCCGGCCTCAGTGGCAACTGCTACCTTCAGGAGCTATCTCAACCAGTAGCCACCATTCGGCGCTTCTTCCCAACCTGTGTTGTCCTGCCACACATGGATCTATGTGCTTTTCGTCGTCTGCCGCCGGCTTCGGGTGCTTCAGCGGTGCGATACTGGTAGCACTGGATTGACTTGCGCGTGAAGCATATGCTTGATAACACAATTCCCAAGCAACCATAGTCAAGGCATATGGATCGAAGGCTATAGTAGTGCTACGTGTTCCTAGCTCTATATTCTGACAGCAATTTCTTTTTCTCGCCCGTCCCCGCGACATCGAACGCAGTCCTGCCGGCTGCGTCTTTCTCGTCTACGCTCGCTCTATGCTCCAGTACCAGGAACGAGCGACTGCAGCAGAGCGGAAGAGGCATCGGTATTGGTATTTCCACCACCGAACATCGCCCTGAGCGACAGATCGTACTTGTGCTGGCGCACACGCTCCGTCTCCTCTGCGCCCCCGGTCATCTTCAGCTTCTTCCCGCCGACGAAGCCCTTCGGCTCCGCCTCAAACACGTCCGCGCGCCCCGCGGGCTTCCGCTCCCGGTTCTTCTCACTCGCCTCGATCGCCTTCAGTCGTCGTTCCGGGTCCACCGACGCGCCGCGGATCTCCAGCATCACGGTGCTCAGCCCGCCGTGGCCCTTGTCCGGCGACGGCAGCTTGAATCCGCGCCCCCGCGCCCCGGATCGAGATGACCGTCTGTAATTGATGATCCGTTGGCGGCGGGTCAAAACGCTCGCATCCTCGATCGTTGGCGCGGAGGGTACAATGACAGAGCTGAGGAACGGCGGTTATCAGAAACCGTTTTCCGAAGGTCGCGGAGCTCCTGTGCAAGACTCGAGATCCGCAAAATCGATATGCTGCTTGATTTGGTCGAAAGCTAAAGGGACAGATTCATCAAAGACCAAAGCGAAGGACTTGAGGGGTACTCACGCTCAATAGCAAGCACATGTCATTCACCTCGTCGGTGTCCACTAACTCGGACTGCACGCCACTCGATGGATCACGGATGTAGATCGCGGGTAAATCTTCTTGACCCGGGTTGTACGCAAGACTTGTCTACAAGGAGCATCCGCAACGAAGGAAATGAAATGTCAACCCCAGGCTCCATCTTCACCTTCTTCACTTCCCGCCCAACTTGTAAAGAACACCGTGATAGGCTGAGGGGTACTAGAAGCAACTGGCACGGGTACGGGTTCAGGGGCAGGTATCGCATTCGTTGGCTCTCCGGTGGCTCGCGCGGGGTTGTGAAGCTGCGGACGGTGTGCGGGGGCAAGGGCGGAACGGGAGGACGACTCTATAACCTCTCCCGGTTGCAGTCCCCGAGTACGCGAAGTACTGCCAAGTTATTTTGCGGTTTTGACAAGTCCGGTCTGGTTTTGGGGAGGGGCTGGAGGAAGCGGTATCGACGATGCACAAGGGAGCGAGTAAGAAAAGACGCGTGCTGCTAGTTACGAGCGCTCGCAAAAGGTGCGAGCGAGGAAGATAATACAGTAGAAAGTCAGGTCGAAGGGTTTGCACCAGGTGGTCCGTTCCGAGAATGCATATCTTACAACATGTACATCTACCTCTATAATGTCACAAGCATCTCATTCTAGTCCGACCCACCGAGTCTCCGCTTCTTAGCATTCGGGGGCATTCGGGGGTTTCGTGCTTTCTCCGTCGCCTTCACCACACCACTCAAGCAACGATGGCCGCTCCTTGGGATCATACGCACTCAGGTTCCTCGCAAATGCCTTAAGGCGCTCGTCTCCTTTCCTGGACCTGTTGAGAAGGTACAGAAGAACCTGTCCACAGGCCCATCGGTCGGCTCTCATCGGACTGTGCCTTAACTCTTTCTCGACCTCGGGCGCTATCCAATGGTCCGTCCCGCATAGGTCATCGACCTCCTCGTCCTCGTCCCTCACTCGCATCGCGACATCAAAATCGATGATTTTCAAGCAAAAGTCCCTGTCGACGACGAGGTTGTCGGGCTTGATGTCCCTGTGAGCGACACCGCGCTGGTGAAGATACGCGACGCCCTCAATGAGGCCCAAGCAGAGTCGAACAACCTCGCGTTCATGCACCTGAGGCCACTTGACATCTTCTAGGGGATCATTTTGGGTAGAATGGCCCACCCGTCGAACGAGTCGATCAATCGGATAATATTCTTATGTTCCACGGCTTTGAGAAGTGTCAGTTCGGCTGATTTCTCCTGAACTTTCTTCGCGATGAATTCCTTGTTGTCCGGATCCTTGGGGCGATACACAGTGAGGATATGGTCCGACTTCTAGTGTCGAGCGTCAGCATAGCGAAGAACGGGTAGGAAAGCGTTGACAGGAACCTTGGAAATCAGTTCCCATCTTGTCACCCACAATGACATCCGATTGACCTCATAGCCTTGTGCTCTGAGCTGTGCGTGGTCACCTTCACCCCCTCCTCTGCCTGCATCGTCATCTCGGTCTGGGCGGGTACGCCTCCTAGGATTTTTGGTCGCTTTGGTGTGCCTCGACTTCAATCCGCACGCTTTGACCTCATTCATGAACTGCTTAATTGCGGGATTCGTCTCCTCTTGCTCTTCATCGGATTTTAAGGAAAGCAGGTTGTACAAAATGCGTGCAAACCTGATGCGACCATCCACGTTATTCAACATCCAACGCTCCTGCTGTACAAAAACCTACGACAGGTGAGCCTGCAAGCGTTTTTATTGCAAAGCACAACCCACCTGTTCGCTGTTCGGTGGCGGAAACTGAAATAGGGTATACGATGTTACTTCGCCTGTGTCCAAAACATAGATAGCACAGAGGACGAAACTCTTCTCCTTTTTGTACGCCTCCACGAAGTTGTTGGCGAAACGAACGATAAAAGCCCCCGTGATAACCATCCGGATGAGATCCTCCTTTGTTGATGATGATGATGATGATGTGCAGCGAACCTCGATAAGTAGTCTGGGAAGACCGGAAATTGTAATGTAAAAGTCATTACGAGGACAATACTTGCGGAGTTCTTCATCTCGTCGAGGGCTTTGAGGATCTTCACATTTCATCACAACTTCGAAAGGCCAACTTTCGTTTCTGCAGACCATGATAAATCGCAATTGAAGGGGGCAAACAAGTGATAACTTACCGCAAAGCGTTGGTCAATCCATTATCGAAAGAATATACCAGTGGTCCGAAGAACAGCGCGTTCATCGATTGCTCCGTCACGGGATGTTTAGGCAGCATTTGCTGGTGTTGATTCCATTTGCACTTCGCGATGAATAGGATATGCATCACTTCCAACAGCCCAGCATCGCGCGTTGCCGTTGTCTCGTGAGATTCCTCTGCCCCTGCAACGAAATATTCCCGAAGAATAGGCCAATCCAGGAGATTTTCGAAAACCGTCTAAACTGATACATCAAAATCGAACAGACGACGGGCAAGTCAACGAAACAGCGCACGGGGTGTGGACGTGGCCTTGTGTCCAACTCTCGCTTGAATGTCTCAACGAAGTCTGGTAGCGTCTCTCCCTCTTCTCATTCATGTATATGGTTGCCCTTGACATCATCGATGCAGAAGTTTGTCCAGTTCCTCACTTTGACGAAAATATCCTTGTACTTGTCCAAATTGGTCTCGGGAGGAATCCTTGCCATCGTAGCTTCAAGTAAGAGTAGGTTCGTCAGATATACAGAGCTAGGGCAAAGAGACGTATGAGGCACTCATCGGAGTCATGATTCACACCTTGTTGGCTACCCGAAGTAGGAAGTTGAATAATGACGCTAAGAGAATCTTCATCTTCATCTTGAAACTTCTCCATAACTTTATAAGCTGAATCCAACCGATCAGCAAATTGCGAAAATTTGGCCCAAGTTTGCTGATGCGTCCGGCAAGAGCGTCAACTTGAAGATCGTCGTCTGGCTCCTCGAGAGGGATGGTCTCCTTGGGCTAAAGGGGTGTCACTGGTAACTTCGGAACTAATCACTAGAAGTAATGCACCTTCCAGAGAACGAGGTCCTTTGGGTTCACATGAAGAAAGGGACGTTTGTTCATTATTGGATAGACAACTTTTTTCAAGTCATCGATGTGTTTGCCTGGGGAAATGGAAGCTTCGAAGGGATCCTTGTAGCCTTCAACAATGCACCAAATGGTCCTATCGGTATCGGACATTTGAGTAGGGACTGTTCGTGTGTGTGTAATGGGGACCTGGGGTGCAGCACAAAAGGCTCGTGAGAACACACCGCTAACACACGTTCAACGTTCGACCTCCGCTGCTCCGTGGAACACCACTGGAACACCACACGTCTTCCTCATACTGTAAGGTGTGATCATATAACACAATTACAGTAAGCTATAGCTACTGTATAGTAGATAATCAGAGCAATAGAACGCGTGTGCGCTCTAGCTCGACAATTCACAGTTGGACCGAGCCATCTTGCCAACCGATCATCGCGATCATCGCTCATCCTGGACTTGTCGAGCTCCTGGACTTCCTGTTGGAGGACGGCGAGAATGGGAGTCGGAGAGTTGCAGGACTGAAGTTGGGTGGCGAGTGGATGGGCAAGGAGATCTTTTTTGTGTGCTGGTCGTATGCCTTCAAGCATTATTGAATATGAGTTGGAAGTTGGGAGAGGAGGAGGCGGAGGGGTGGGCATGAGACATGAGACATAAGGGTGGGAGTGACCTTGTGAGTGGTGAAGCTCGTGAAGGACGATGGCGTGTTCGTGGTGAGGTAAGTGCGGAATCGCTTACTTCAGGACAAAAAGGACACTGCCTTACATACGTACGGTCATTGCCAAACACAGGTTTGATAAGGCCTCAAGGATGGGGAAACGATCCCATAACTCCAGGGGGCCAGTTGCAACAGATCTTGGCGGATCCGGAGTCGAACTTGAAAAAGTGAGTGCAGCGTCATTTTCTTTATCACGCGTTTCGTTGTGCAGTGTGCATAGGGCTGACAATTTGAGTGACGAGGCTAGTGCCAATAATCGGAGCGGTGTAATATGCGAACACAGGGCAGAGGACAGTGACGGTCATTAAAAACGCGTTTTGCAGCTGCGCATCTCGCTTGCTGACTGAGCCCGCGATGCTCATCCACCTTGGCCCGCACCACACATGCAACCCGGTATCCCCAGTTCTTCTCCTGCCCTATATTGCGTTTCTCCGGCGGGCTGCGGTGGGTCATCCTATGCGATCATGAACGGGCTTCAAAATGCATATATATGAGACTGGAGGGAGATTGAGCAGTCAGCGGATTCCTATTCTTCATTCGACATGCTCGGCACCCTCAACCTCTGGATGTTTTTGCTCCCCAGTCTCCTTGTGGCCGGGGCACCCACGACTCTGAGCCCGGGAGACACAAGCCTGGCATCAGTTCGCCGAGCATTCGAAACGTTCAACGTAAGTTCACTTGTGACCTCGTCTCACTTCCAACAGGTGCTCACGGAGAACATAGATATCTTCTGACATGTATATAACCTTTGACCCTATCGTTCTATTGGAGGTCACGTTCCCCCGGCCTGATGGAACAACAGTAAACATCAGTGCGGGAGGGCAGCTTCCGCAAAACGGTACCCAAAGCCTCCTTTTAGCCCCCCAGTCGTAACCACCCAAACTAACTAATACTCATCGGGCACGCAGTGACGGCGGGACCACCACAGTTCTCCTTATCTTGCGACAGGGGTTCCGACATGCGTCCTGGACCGTTCGTCGTCGCGGCTGTCGACCTCGACGCACCGACACCACAATTGCGGAACGTCTCGCAGATCCGACACTTCCTCGGCGGTGGCTTCCAGCTCGGCGCACGATCAGACCAGGATGTCTGGCCGCTAGCGAATACTACGCCCGTGAGCACCGAGTGGGTTCAGCCGCAGCCACCGCAAGGCTCCGATCCGCATCGGTACGTCGCGCTGTTGAATTCCCAGCGCAATCAATCCCAGGTGTACCGAACGAGCATGACATATACATGTATGATTTACCCAGATACGTCTTCCTCGTCTTTGATGAGTCGCCGGGTTACGCAAACCAGACCCTTGTCGACTCGTCCACGTCGCGTCTGTTCTTCAACATGAGCGACTTTGCGGCCAAGACTCAACTCGGTAATCCGCTCGGTGGGACGTTCATGCTCGTTGGGCCCGCTTCCACTGCTTGAGGAAGAACAAGTGGGCACTACTATAACGAGGCGTGAGCGAGTTCTAAGGAGGAGGGTAGGGGGCGTAAGAGTGACCATGCGTGCACGCAGGCGACGGTCCGGGGTCTCTGTCTCTACACGACCTGCTGCATTAATTGCCATGGACCGGACATCACATACTTTTTAGTCTATCTTAGAATGTGCACCATGCACTTATACATACAGTCAAATATTATATTACTTGCTTTCTGTCGTAAAAGATGGGTGTACTTCAACATAGGAACCTCACGTCCGTACGCGTCAGGGCATGGCTATCCGCGCAAGGGCACGAATCATGGAGGGGGCTTTGTGCAGTTTTTCAATTAAAGCTCGAAGGTTTTTTTCATTTGTAACGCACGGTATATGGAGGTACAAGGGCACACGCGGCGCTCTGGGGCGATTGGTTGCCATGTCTGAGGCGACAGAGCTCGGTCAAATAATAGTTTATCATACTCTCCGTCAAAGCGACAGCCAGCACCTCCCGCTTTCTGAAGTTCAGCAACCTCCAAGTTTTACGGGAGCACGACGAGAGAGCGAAAGTGAAGAAGAGTAGCTGTGTCATCGCATGTTATAAATGCCGGTTTCCTTCACGACTGCAGGGGGACATTCAGACTTGAACAGGTAGGAATCGATGTAAGAATAAGACACTAGCTCGTGAGTGGGACCATTGAAGCAGATTCGAAGCTCCCAGTCAGTATCCGAGAAAGAGAATGATGCAAGACGAGAGACAGTAGCACCCACCCATAGCAAAAGCAGAGGGTCAAGCGTTCAAACGTTCAAACGTTCAAGTTGCGGCCTGTCCATCTCCGCCCACTCCGAAACCATCAACTCGAAAATCCCTCAAGAACCTCCACCTCCCACTTTCTGCTCCTTTGTCCGTCCTTACACGTCGCGGGGGGGTGAGAAAGGTCGTCGCAAACCAGGCGGTGTCCAGGCCAAGTATAGGTACATGATGGAAGGTTAGAGGATGACGAATGGAGCTTGACCATGGTGGTTCAGGTCAGTGGTGAATGTGGTGTGCGCGCGGCGTCTGTAACACGTAAAAGGCTTACTTCTGCCAGTCTTCTGCCTCACTTCATTCAGACCAAAAATAATCAACGAACCCAGACGGAGGGTCATTGCCGCCGGTTGCAACGGGCCATGAATGCAGTAGCGCCAGGGCCCGTTTCTCTTCCTGAAAACGCGACATTCGTCTCCGATGCCGACGAAGAAATTTTCCTCCTCTACACGCGTCTTGCGACGCTCAAGCCTCCTGACAGCAATGGTACCGGCCACTTTCACGGACTTGGATCTGAGAACTCCAAGGAGGATACACTGCTCGTCCGTATTGAGCTTCAACCTCCGCCAACCGTCGATGCGCCTGCACGCAAGTCTGAGAAGACGAAACGGAACGTTGGCCGAAGGAACAAAGGTAGGAGACGGAAGGGCTCCAGCAGCAGGTCTGACGTTACGATTGGACACGAGGGGCTTGAGCCTGTCGTGCTCGAGTACTCGCTCTTCCAGGATAAAACGGCTTTAAGGAGTCGCAGCGGTGATACTGGGAGCGTTCTGTGGAAGGCAAGGTGGGCCTTATCCCTCGACTCGGAGTCTCGCTTCACCTTTTAATATCGCATCAGGTGCGCTCGCTATGTCATCCCCACTTCGAATGCTATCTCACTACCAGCTCGATTCGTCCCGCATATATTTAGCATCGAGTTTTTGTCGTTGGTACTACGACAACTACACTTCCCAGAGCCAAGTAGCCGTGGCTTGTTCGACTACGGGGAGCTCAAGCAGGCGCACATTCTCGAACTTGGGTACGAACTTCAAGTCCCTCCCGCTCTCTCTCACTCGGCGTGGCCCTTACCTCCTCTTCCCCGAAAAAAAACACAGATCCGGAACTGGACTCCTCGCGCTCGGGCTCAGCCCCCTGGCGCGCAGGTACACCGCGACGGACATTCCCGCGCTCCTTCCGCTCCTCCGAAAAAACCTGCTCTCCGTGCCCCCGACCACCGGCGGCACGATCACCGTCGGGATCTGGACTGGACCCTCCCCGCGTTGCGCCAGGTCGACGTCAGTACAGACCCGCCGGACGTTCTGCTCATCGTGGACTGCATCTATCACCCGACGCTGGTGCGCCGCTGCTCAACGATGACCGCAATCGCAGCGCCGCGGCACACGGTCGCGGTCGTCGTGGCGGAGCTTCGTGCGGAGGATGTGCTGCGTGAATTTCTGGAGGGGTGGATTGAGCTAGGGTGGTGTGTGTGGAGCGTTGCTGACGGTCTTTTGGGTGCTCGTTGGGGTATGTGGGTGGCCTGGCGCGAGAACTAGGTTCAATCGGCATGTAAGTTGGTTTGGAGCATATCCCATGAAATGAGTGACCTTCTCTTCTCGTGTTGTAGCTGGTCCCCTTCCGATTAGCGCGAAGAAAATAACACTTGATCTGGACACCCTAAGGGAGCGTTAATGCAATTTACAGTACTGGTTATAAGGCACCAGCGTTTGTGAGTCTTCGAAGACAACAGACCCAAAGAGTTAGCATGGCAAAAATGAGCGAGCGTGCCCTCAAAGGTCATAAGAATAGCCCGACAGCCCGATACCATCGCATAGGCGGAAATATAGATCAACCAGTGGCTGGGTGTGAACACGACGGGCAGCAAGGGATAAGCAGAGTCTAATTATTGATCAATTACAGTAATGTCCAATATACAGACACGACTTATATGTCGAAATATTATAAATAAGAATACACTCGAATAATTTAAAATTAGCTGGCAACTGAGAAGAGTCAGATTATATAATGAAATATTTAAAATAACCGCTAGCCCACACACCAGGAAAAACCAGTGATTTTAAATATTTCATTATATAATCAGACTCTTCTAAGTCACCAACTAATTTTAAATTATTCGAGGGTATTCTTATTTATAATAGTTTAACATATAAGTCATATCTGTATATTGGACATTAATCGATTAATAATTAGACTCTACTTATCCCTTCCTGCCCGTCGTGGAATGTCGTCTAATCCCTGGCCCGCCGCGCGTAGCGTTGACAACGCAACCACCACCAACGCAACTACCACCTCTGTCGCCATTCAGCGCAGCGTCCTCACAATGAGTTCTCACAAGTGCGTCTGGGAAACCCCACTGCCCACATCTCTGAGATAACTTTTCACATAGCCATACCCAAGAAGCTGTCCAGACTGATGGCTCCGAAGGCTTCGCTATGGAGGAACGTTTGACTAATCGCCAGGAGGTCTTCGATAGACCACGAGGTTTATGTAGGTCTTCTGTGGAAATGTCTGCAATGGCACCTGACGTCTGCGGTGCAGGCCAGGCAACGATCGACGATCTCCCAGATGATGCTCTCCTGGAGACATTTGACTTTTATCTGGACGACAAAGACCTAAATGATATTTACAGCGCCGATCAATGGCATACGCTAGCGCACGTGTGCCAAAGGTGGCGAAGCGTCGTGTTTGCATCACCGCGGCGCCTGGACCTACGACTTCTCTGCCCAGGAGATAGATCGGTGAGGGCGATGCTGGATATCTGGCCGGCCTTGCCTATACAGATTGATCATCACCACGATCCTCGTAGCCTAGCGTGGGAAATAAGGCTGAACAACATGATCGCTGCGCTCAGTCATCCCGATCGCGTGCGCCACATCAGCATCGACAATTTTCCAAGAGCATGGGAAGTACTCGCTGCGGCAATGCAGGTGCCCTTCCCAGAGTTGACATATCTGCGGCTTGGGTCATATGAAACATCTATGGCCGTCCTTCCTGGCGGATCCACCCCACGTCTGCGAACACTCCGGCTGGAGGACGTTCCATTTCAGGCAGTGGGGAGCCTACTTTTGTCTGCAGGTGACCTCGTCAATCTTACACTCTGGCGTATTCCTCGTTCGGGGTACGTTTCACCCGAATCGATGGTCGCCTGCTTGTCAACTTTGAAGAGGCTCGAATCACTTAGGCTTGGACTCCATTGGCGTCAATCTGTTCCTATCCAACCAAGTCCACCTCCACAGGCACGCTTTGTTCTCCCTGCTCTCGCAGAGTTTTCCTTTGAAGGCACGATCAGGTACTTGGAAGACTTCGTGGCCCGTATCGATACCCCCGTGCTCAGCCGGCTCTACACGGCACTTGTCGGGCACCCCGTCTCTGACATACCGGATCTCAGACAGTTCATCGGTCGCGCAACACAGCTGAAGCCATCCAATGCAGCCAGAGTGTCGTTTGACCCGCGGTCCATCCTACTCGAATTCCCGCCAGGTGGTTCGAGATTGAGAATCGTGCGCCACAGGGTGGATTGGGAGGTTGCTTCAATGGCCCTGGTATGCGGCCAGCTTTCATCGTTCTTCTCTCTTGTCGAACGACTTGACATCGTCGTGACGTATTCGCCCTACCAGCTGCGAGGGATGAATAGCACTCAATACACCCTCTTCCTCGAACTCTTCCGGCCATTTACCGCTATCCAGGGTCTCTATGTGTCCAAGAGTCTCGTGCCGCTCATTGCACCTGCACTGCAGGAGCTCATCGGGGAGAGGACTACAGAGGTGTTGCCCAAGCTGCGCGATCTTTTCTTGGGGGAACCTGTAATACCTGGACCTGTCCAGGAAGCCATACAACCATTCGTCGATGCACGACAGCTCTCCGGTCGGCCTATAACTATCCATCGTTGGGAAGAGGGAGCGGATCTGTGATTCACTGGTGCCGTCCCTTCTTCGTACCAGTCACGCACTCAGCACTTATCTATTTACAGCCCCTTTTGACATTGCCATTTATACATGTTGTTTCCCGCTTGAGGCCTCCGTTACCTTTACTACTGACAGTGTCATGATCCTTATCCCAACCCAGTACGTCGAATCATTGCAATTTAGTAATAGAACTGAACCTGTGGAAGGTACTCTGCCTTGACCCGTCCTCAAATCGGTCCACCTGATGCTCGTCCCATTGTCGCCTCCATTTTGTGATGTGCTGGGCCTATTGTATCCCGAGATCTGTGACCGACGTTGCGTAATATCATGTTTGTTGAATTAAAATACCTGAACATCCATGTAAGCATGTTGCCGGGATCCGACTACGTTTGTTGGCCGCCGAACTCGACGGTCCATAGTAGTCCGGCCGCGCTGAGTGACGGATGTATATCGCGGGTAAATCTTCTTTACCCGGGTTGTACGCAAACTTGTCTACAAAGAGCATCCGCAACGAAGGAAATGAAATGTCAACCCAGGCTCCATCTTCACCTTCTTCACTTCCCACCCAACTTGTAAGAACGCCGACTGGCACGGGTACGGGTTCAGGGGCAGGTATCGCATTCCTTGGCTCTCTGCCGGTGGCTCGCGCGGGTTGTGAAACTGCGGACGGTGTACGGGGTGGGCGGAACGGGAGGACGTGCTTCTACAACCTCTCCTAGAGGCGGTCCCCGAGTACGCGAGTTACTGCGCTGACGCCGCGGCGAGGGAAGCGGAATCGCTAGGGGCAGTGTAAGGGTTAGTGCGAGTTGGGGTTATGGCTCGTCCCAAGGGGAGGATTTTAGTAGACAGAGGAGGGGAGGAGGAAGAAGAGGAGGAGGAAGAGGAGATGTGCACAGCACAAAGGAAGGGCACCGGAAAACTTCTATTCCATGGATTGATTGGTTAGGTAGATTTTAGTTAGCTACTTTATATACATGGGTGGTAGCTAAGGAGAGAAGGGGGAAGCGTAGGAAAAAGGGTACAGAAAATATCTAGGGTGAGGGTGGTCTCGGGCAGTGGCGTTGTGCCGGTGAGCACAGGCGCTCCGATATGCACTGATGTGGTGGCTCCAAGCCCAGCGCACGGGCTGCCCTTACATCCGCCGGGGGGTCGAAATCTTGACCGTCCTCGGTCAACTGCTGGAATGAGGCAGAATATACTATTTTGAAGCTTAGAACTTCTACTTGCGTGGCTTTTGGGGGCGACTGGCGGCGATGGTGGTGGCGCTTTTGAGGTTAAAGGCTTGCGTTTGCTAGTGTTGCGGGTGGCGGCGTAGGCGGCTGGTGGTGTCGATGTCGGCGGCGGCTGCGTTGGTGGTGGCGTTGGCGGCTGGTGGTGTCGATGTCGGCGGCGGCTGCGTTGACGGCGTTGCTGTCTTGGTTTTGCGGGTGCCGAGGTCTTGAAGCGTGCTGGAGTTGACAGGAGGCGGGTCGGGAACGTTTGAGGCTGGAAGACTGTCGGTGTTGGGCTTGCGGGCGGCACTGCACACGCGGTGTTGGCTGAACTCGCGGCGTCTGTTCTTGTGGTGGCGCGAACGCTGGGGGACGTTGAGGTGTCGGCACGCGGCTCGAAGTTGCTCTGGTCGCGGGGCTCGGGCGGAATGTCGAGTTGGCGAGGCTGTGATGACTGCAGCGGCGGCGGCGACGCAGGCGTGGCTACTGGCTGGTGACGGCGGCGGCTCAGGCGGCGGCTCGAGGAGCGGAGGCTGGGGCGTTAACGGGTGTAGCGTATCGCGATGAAGAGAGGCAGGGACGTCTGAATATGCGAAGAGATGGGTGACGAAGCGAGCACACAGCTTGGCTGTTGCTTCGCGTCCATGATACGGGTTGCTCTTACTCGCGATAGAAGTGTGCTGGGCTTCGGCTGCTGCTGCTGGTCTTGCCTCCTGAGTCCTGAGGCCTGTCTTCTTCTCTTGGTTGAGGAGGTCTCCTATCATGACATGGGACCGCTTGGGACGAACTAAGGCTAACTTGGCTTGCTTCCAGCGGCGTGTGAGTCTGACTCCTCGTGGCTCGCGCTTCGTGATAAGGTGGCTTTGTGTGCTGCTGTTATCGACTGTTCGGGCGGTGACGGTTGGCTGCGGTGCGACTAGCTGAGGGACGACGGCGGAGGCGGGCGGGATAGCTGAAGGCGAGGCGGCGGTGGCTGAAAACGAGACTGCTGAGACGGCAACGGATGGGGACGAGACTGCTGAAGGCGAGATGACGGCTGAGACTGTGGCGGCTGGGGATGATGCTGCTGAGGACGGGGCTATCGCAACGGCGCGTCGAGAGGCTCCGAATCCGGGCGGCGTGACTGCGGCACACTGGGCGATGACGGCGGACTGAGTAGCGGCGGGCGACGAGACGCGCGGCGGGGCAACGGCGGACTGGGTGATGACGGCGGACTGAGGGGCAACAGTTGCTGGCGGCGACGTGGCGACAGGCGGGGAGACGATGGGATGGGGAATGACAGTGGACTGGGGGAAGGCGACAGGCTTGGCACTGCTGGCAGCCGCGGGAACGCATTCTGGTTCGGGGATGCACATGCCTTCGGCAAGACCGGGAAGGTAGCGCACGATCCGCTCGTGTAGGTCTGCATACCAGGGGTGGCAAACGGGGAAGCGGCGGGGATCGAGATCACGGGTGAGCTCGCAGAAGTGTCCGAGAGACTGATGGAACCTTGCCCACTCGCGGGTGCTATAGCCATCCAGATTTCTTAACGAGTCTACATATCGGTAAATGAGCCATACTTTATCCTGATCTGTGAGACGATAGCTACGCGTTGCCCTGATCATGGCATTGCCTAACTCTGAGTAGTAGGGGGGCAAGGGGGCATAAGGTGCTGGCGGTGGCGGCATGGTTCGGAGACAGGAGCGAGGCGGCGGGCAGGAACGGTGGCGTGGCAACAGCGACGAAGGCAGCAAGTGAGGCAGCGCGGTGGTGTTAGACTGAGCAGCGGGGGACGGTGATACGACGGGGAGACGACTGGAGACGACTGGAGGCGAAACGGTTGCACGGCGGCAAGAAAACTAGACGGACTGACTGGACTGCGGGACTGGACACGGTATGGACGGCTGACGGGGCTGCTGAGACTGACACTACTGGGGGCGGCGGGTGGACTGGCTTCGGGGCTGCTGTGTTGCTGACTGACTGACTCCGGCTGGCTGGCTGACGCGGCTTGACTGGCTGGCTTCGGAACTAAGACGACTGCGGGGACTGTGGCTGGGCTGGACGTGGCGGGACGGCTTGGCTGGCTGACTTCGGGGCTGACTGATGACTTGGCTGGCTTGCTTCGAGACTGGCTAGACGGCTTGGCTGACTGACTGGCTTGCTGACTGACTGGCTTGCTGGCTGACTGGCTGATGACGGGCGACGGCTGCGGCGGGCTCGGGGATCTGCTGGGCTGTGGCTGACTGACTGACTGCGACGGTTGCTGACTCGGAACTGGGGCTGGACGCGGCGGGACGGAGGCTGCTGGGTCGTTACGGGTCGTGATAGGAATGAAGGCTGTTGGGGACTGCTAATCCCCCTTGCTTTTTCAAGCAAGGTAAAAGGGGGTAAGTTACGAGGTGGCAACTAGTTGGTACCACGGGTTGCGACCAAGATCCGAATGAGTGAAGAATGAATGAATGAGGAGGGGAAGTCTACAATTGACCTCCCCTCGCGGTGGGCTCCAGTTTGTAAGGGTTAGTGCGAGTTGGGGTTATGGCTCGTCCCAAGGGGAGGATTTTAGTAGACAGAGGAGGGGAGGAGGAAGAAGAGGAGGAGGAAGAGGAGATGTGCACAGCACAAAGGAAGGGCACCGGAAAACTTCTATTCCATGGATTGATTGGTTAGGTAGATTTTAGTTAGCTACTTTATATACATGGGTGGTAGCTAAGGAGAGAAGGGGGAAGCGTAGGAAAAAGGGTACAGAAAATATCTAGGGTGAGGGTGGTCTCGGGCAGTGGCGTTGTGCCGGTGAGCACAGGCGCTCCGATATGCACTGATGTGGTGGCTCCAAGCCCAGCGCACGGGCTGCCCTTACAGCAGCTCGACCTCTTCACCCCGCTTCGGTGAGAACGGCAAGTTCTTTCGCGGTCTTGACAAGTCCGGTCTGGTTTTGGGGAGGGGCTGGGGGCGGTGTCGACGATGATCAAGGGAGCGAGTAAGAAATGACGAGCGCTCCGGAAGTGTTTGTCTAACGCAACTGCAATACAGTAGTCTCGTCGAAGGGTTTGCACCATGCGCTCCGTTCGTTCCGAGAATGCATATCTAATGTCACAAATGCATCGGAGTCGCAAGTCCAGGTATGTATCGGTAAATCACAATCGCCCTCGAATCCCAGTTCCAATCCTCTTATGCTAGTGCGACCCATCGAGTCTCCGCTTCTTAGCATTCGGGGGCTTCGTGCTTTCTCCGCCTTCACTTCGGTCTCGTCGATGTTGCGAGGCATTCTTGGAGCCGGCACTCAATCCGTTCCCAACGTCCGAACAAGATGAAGCCGAATTATCACACCACTCGAGCAACGATGGCCGCTCCTTGGGATCATACGCACTCAGGTTCCTCGCAAATGCCTTAAGGCGCTCGTCTTCTCTCGTGAACTTATCTTCTCCCGTGAACTTGCGAAGCAGGTACAGAAGAACCCGCCCGCAGGCCCATCGGTCGGCTCTGATCGGACTGTGCCTCTCATTTTCCTCGACCTCGGGCGCCATCCAAAGCTCCGTCCCGCATTGATCATCGACCATCTCGTCCTCGCCCGTCACTCGCATCGCGACATCGAAATCGATGATTTTCAAGCAAAAATTCGGGCCGATGACGAGGTTGTCGGGCTTGAGATCCCTGTGAGCGACTCGGCACCAGCAGTGAAGATACGCGACGCCTTCAATGAGGCCCTCGCAGACCTTGCTTCCGAGCCCCTCAGACTGGCTCTCAACGTAATAATCTTGGACGGCGATCATTTTGGGTAGAATGGCCCACCGACCGAACGACTCGATCATTTGGATAACATGGTGGGACTTCAGTTTCATGTCCTTGAGAAGTGTCAGGATCTTAACTTCGTCCGATTCCTCCCGAATTTTCTTCGCGATGAATTCCCTGTCTGGATCTTCTGGTCGATACACAGTGAGGATATGATCCGGCGTCTAGTGTCGAGGGTCAGCATATCAAAGGGCAGGCAGGAAAGGGTTGACAGGGACCTTGGAAATCGGTTCCCATTTGATACCCTCAGCGTCCACAATGACATCCGATTTGACTACAATGCCTTGTGTTCTGAACTGTTCGTTGTCGCCTCTGCCCCCTCCGTCATTGGTCCCACCCTTGTTGGCATTGGTACGCATCGACCGAATCCCCGCGCCACAGATCTTTTGATCAAGCTGGGCCATTGCGTCCCACATGTCTTGTTTTCGACTTTCGTCGATATCCGCGCAAAGCAGGTTGTACAAAATGCGTGCAAACTTGACGCGACCAGACGCATGATTCAACGAAAATTCTTGATGGTAGAAAAAAACCTACGACGATTGAGCCTGTGAGTTAGTTTATTACAAAACACAACCTACCGATTGGCAGTCCTGTTGCTTATACTGAAATAGGGTATGGCAAGATACCCGGCCATTATCCAAAACGTAGATAGAACAGAGGACGAAGTCCCTCTTCTCTTTGTACCCCTTCACGAACTTGTTCGCGAAACGGACAATAAACGCCCCCGTAATAAGCATTCGGACTAATTCCGAAGGCCCTCTGTCCTCTAGTGTGGATGTGGAATTAACCTCCACGAGTAGTCGGGGAAGAGTGGGATTGGGATAGTTGGAATTTAAGATGAGGAAGTCACTACGAGGACAGTACTTGCGGAGTTGTTTATTTTGTTGAGGACCTTGATCATTTTTAAGTCTCACAATAACGTCGAAAGGCCAATTCTGGTTTCTGCAAAGCCCATGTTACATCGCAATTGAAGGGGGGAAAACAAGTGATCACTTACTGCCGAACCTTTGCAATTGAGTCTCCTACAGTGCAAACCAGCGGTGCAAAGAACATCGCGTCCATCACAGGCTCTTTCAAGGGGTTTAAGCCTTCTCGTTGCCAGTGTTGTTGCCAGTTGAGATTCGTGATGAATAGGGTATGCACCACCTCCAATCGCTTGGCGTGGCGCACTGGTCCGTAAGGTCCCTGTCCAGCGGTCGGGTTCTCGCCAGCAGTTGGGTTCTCACCAGTGGTCAGGTTCTTGGGAAGCTCGAAATATGGTTGAGCATGAGGCCACAATTCTTTACAATCGAGTACACATCTACACTGGCCCATCAATATCAAAAAGATGCGGGAACATCAACGAAACAGCGCACTGGCCCAGAGTCGGCTTTCTGTCCAGCTTTCCATTAAATTTTGTAACGAAGTCCGGCAGGACCCTATCTCCCACCTCAAGTATATCATTGTCCTCGATATCACTGTCTTGGAAGCTTCCCCAATTTGTCACTTTGACGAAAATGTCCCTGTACTCGTCCAAATTGATCTTGGGAGGAATACTTTCCATCGTACCTTCAAGTAAGAGTAGGTTCGTCAGATATACGGAACTAGGGCAAGGAGACGTATGAGGCACTCACCAGAATCATGATTCACACCTTGTTGACTACCCGAAGTAGGAAGTTGAACAATGACGCCAAGAGAATCTTCATCTTCATCTTGAAACTTCTCCATAACTTTATAAGCTGAATTCAACCGATCAGCAAATTGCGAAAAATTTGGCCCGAGTTTGCTGATGCGTCCGGCAAGAGCGTCAACTTGAAGATCGTCGTCTGGCTCCTCGAGAGGGATGGTCTCCTTGGGCTAAAGGGGTGTCTGGTAACTTCGGAACAATCACTAGACGTAACGCACCTTCCAGAGAACGAGGTCCTTAGGGTTCACATCAAGAAAGGGACCTTTGTTGATCTCTGGATAGATAACTTCTTTCAAGTCATCGATGTGTTTGCCTAGGGAAATGGAAGTACTGAAGGGTTGCTTGTCGCCTTCAACAATGCACCAAATGGTCCTATCGGTATCGGACATTTGAGTAGGGACTGTTCGTGTGTGTGTGTTGGAGCGCACAGAAAGCTCGTGAGAACACACCTTCAACGTTCAACGTTCAACGTTCGACCTCTGCGGCTCCGTGGAACTCCACACGTCTTCCTCATAAGGAAGCTGTGATTATATAACACAAAGGCGCACATAGCTACGTGTGCGCTCTAGCTCGACAATTCACAGTTGGACCGAGCCACCTTGTCAACCGATCATCGACCATCGCTCATCCTGGACTTATCGAGCTCCTGAACTTGCTGTTGGAGGATGGCGAGAATGGCAGTCGGAGAGTCACAGACTGAGGTTGCGTGGCAAGTGGATGGGCAAGGAGATCCTTTTTTGTGTGCTGCCTTGAAGGCATTATTGAATATGAGTTGGAAGTTGGGAGACAAGGAGGCGGAAGGGTGGGCATGAGACACGAGGTATACAGCAAGGGTGGGAGTGACCCTGTGAGGGTGAAGCCCGTGAAGGACGATGGCGTGTCCGTGTGAGGTACAGCTGAGTAACTTACTGAGTAATTGCGGACTGCGGAACGACTGCGGGCATTGTACAATATTATCCAATTCAGTTGCAGAAATCTACATAACCAATCAGATTTCAGGATTTGCCGAACTGAGTTGAAAGGACATCTGGCTTCCATACGTACTGCAACATACTGTACTGCACATACGTTCATTGTCAAACACAGGTTTGATAAGCGCGCGCACGATCCCATAACTTCAGGGGGGCAATTGCAACAGATCTTGGCGGACCCGGAGTCGAACTTGGAAAAGTGAGTGCAGCGTCATTTTCTTTATCACTCGTTACGTTGTGCAGCGTGCATAGTGCTGACAACTTGGGTGACAGGGCTAGTGTCGAGAACTTGAATCGGAGCGGTGTAACATGCGACTGATGAGCGAGAACATCACACAAGACCACGAATACAGGGCAAGGAACATTGATGGTCATTAAAAACGCGGTTTGCAGCTGCGCATCCCCCTTGCCGACTGAGCGCTGAGCCCATTCATTGCACGGATGCTCATCAGTTGCTCATCCACCTTGGCCCGACCCCATGCAACCCGGTATCTCCTCCTGCCCCATATTGCGTTTCTCCGGCAGTCTGCGGCGGGTCATCCTATGCGATCATGAATGGGCTCCAAAATGCATATATATGAGACTGGAGGGAGTCAGTGGATTCCCATTCAAGTTCTTCATTCGACATGCTCAGCACCCTCAACATCTGGATGTTTTTTCTCCCCAGTCTCCTTGTGGCCGGGGCACCCGCGACTCTGAGCTCGGGAGACACAAGCCTGGCAAACGTTCGCCAAGCATTCGAAGCGTTCAACGTAAGTTCACCTGTAATCTCGTCTCGCTCCCAACAGGCGCTCACGCAGAACATAGATATCTTCTGACATGTATATCACCTTTGACCCTATCGTTCAATTGGGGGTCACGTTCCCCCAGCCTGATGGAACAACAGTAAACATCAGTGCGGGAGGGCAACTTCCGCAAAACGGTACCCAAAGCCTCCCCCTAGCCCCCCAGTCGTAACCATCCAAACTAACTAATACTCATCGGGCACGCAGTGACGGCGGGACCGCCACAGTTCTCCTTATCCCTATCTTGCGACAGTGGTCTCGACATGCATTCTGGACCGTTCGTCGTCGCGGCTGTCGATCTCGACGCACCGACTCCGCAATTGCGGAACGTCACGCAGATCCGACACATCCTCGGCGGTGGCTTCCAGCTCGGCGCACGGTCAGACCAGGACGTCTGGCCGCTGGCGAATACCACGCCCGCTCTCACCGAGTGGCTTCAGCCGCAGCCACCGCAAGGCTCCGATCCGCACCGGTACGTCACGTCGTTGAATTCCCAGCGCAACCCCAGGTGTACCGAACGAGTATGACGTATACATGTATGATTTAACAGATACGCCTTCCTCATCTTCGATGAGTCGCCGGTTTTCGCGAACCAGACCGTTGTCGACTCGTCCACGTCGCGTCTGCTCTTCAACCTGAGCGACTTTGCGGCCAAGACTCAACTCGGTAATCCGCTCGGTGGGACGTTCATGCTCGTTGGGCCCGGTGCCACTGCTTGAGGAAGAATGAGTGGGCACTACTATAACAAGGCGAGAGGGCGTAAGTGAGTTCTAGGAGGAGGGTAGGGGACGTAAGAGTGAGCATGCGTGCACGCAGGTGACGGTCCGGTGTCTCTGTCTCTACAAGCTTGTTGCATTGCCATGGACGGACAATCTCAGAATGTGCACCACACTTTTATACATACAGTCATGCTAGTCATGCTTTCTGTCGTAAAAAGGTGGGTGTACTTCAACTTAGGAACCTGACGTCAGCACGCGTTAGGGCACGAATCATGGCCCGGGAGGGGGCAGGTTTTCAATTAAAGCTCAAGGTCTTTTTCATTTGTAACGCGCGGTATGTATGGAGGTGCAAGGACGCACGCGGTGCTCTGGGGACGATTGGTTGCCATGTTGCAAGTACTGGTCTGAGCTTTCTAAAGCTCAGTAACTTCCAAGTTTTACGGGAGCACGACGAGAAAGCGAAGGCGAAGAAGAGTAGCTTTGTTATCACATGCCATAAATGCCGGCTTCCCTCATGCCTGCAGTGGGACATTCAGACTTGTACACGAGAGGTAGGAATCGATGTAAGCCTTGAAGGATAAGACACTAGCTCGCGAGTGGGACGATGGAAGCAGATTCGAAGCTCCCAGTCAGTATCCGAGAAAGAGAATGATGCAAGACGAGAGACTGCAGCACTGTAGCACACCCATAGCAAAAGAAGAGCGTTCAAGCCTTCAATGTACGTTCAAACTTTGAAGCTAGTTGAAGCGTTGAAGTTGCGGCCTGCCAGTGTCCATCTCCGCCCGCTCCCAGACCATCAACTTGAAAATCCCTCAAGAACCTCCACCTCCCGCTCCTGATCTCCGAGTCCTTTCTGCTCCTCGTCCGTCCTTATACGTCGCGGGAGGGTGAGAAAGGTCGTCGTAAACTAGGTGGTTAGAGGATGACGAACGGAGCTTGACCAATGTCTTTTCCAAGTCACTGGCGTGGTTCAGGCCGTTCAGGCTCAGCGGTGGCGGTGAATGTGGCGTCTGTAACACGTTAACAGACTTACTTCCGCCAGTCTTCCACCTCACTTCAAAACAGACCAAAAATTAATCAACGAACCCAGAGGGTCGTTGCCGCCGGTTGCAACAAGCCATGAATGTAGTAGCGCCAGAGCCCGTTTCTCTTCCTGAGAACGCGACATTCGTCTCCGATGCCGACGAAGAAATTTTCCTCCTCTACACGCGTCTTGCGGCGCTCAAGCCTCCTGACAGCAATGGTACGGGCCACTTTCACGCACTTGGATCTGAGAACTCCAAGGAGGATAGACTGCTTGTTCGTATTGAGCCTCAACCTCCGGCAACCGTCGATGCGCCTGCACGCAGGTCTGAGAAGACGAAGCAGAACGTTGGCCGAAGGAACAAAGGTAGGAGATGGAAGGGCTCCAGCAGCAGGTCTGACGTTACGATTGGACACGAGGAACTTGGCCCTGGCCCTAAGGGTGAACTGAGCCTGTTGTATTCGAGTACTCGCTCTTCCAGGATAAAACGGCTTTGAGGAGTCGCAGCGATGATACTGGGAGCGTTCTGTGGAAGGCAAGGTGGGCCTTGTCCCTCGGGTCTCGCTTCACCTTTTAATATCGCAATAGGTGCGCTCGCTATGTCATCCCCACTTCGAATGCTATCTCACTACCAGCTCGATTCGTCCCGCATATAACTTATTTAGCATCGAGTTTTTGTCGTTGGTGCTACGACAGCTACACTTCCCAGAGCCAAGTAGCCGTGGCTTGTTCGACTACGCGAAGCTCAAGCAGGCGCACATTCTCGAACTTGGGTACGAATTTCAAGTCCCTCCCGCTCTCTCTCACTCGGCGTGGCCCTTACCTCCTCTTCCCCGAAAAAAAACAAACACAGATCCGGAACTGGACTCCTCGCACTCGGGCTCAGCCCCCTGGCGCGCAGGTACACCGCAACGGACATGCCCGCACTCCTTCCGCTCCTCCGAAAAAACCTGCTCTCCGTGCCCCCGACCACCGCCGGCACGATCACCGTCGCAGCTCTGGACTGGACCCTCCCCGCGTTGCGCCAGGTCGACGTCAGTACAGACCCGCCGGACGTTCTGCTCATCGTGGACTGCATCTATCACCCGACGCTGGTGCGCCCGCTGCTCGGAACGATGACCGCAATCGCAGCGCCGCGGCACACCGTCGCGGTCGTCGTGGCGGAGCTTCGTGCGGAGGATGTGCTGCGTGAATTTCTAGAGGGGTGGATTGAGCTAGGGTGGCGTGTGTGGAGCGTTGCTGAGGGACTTTTGGGTGCTCGTTGGGGTATGTGGGTGGCCTGGCGCGAGAACTAGGTTCAATCGGCATGTGAGTTGGTTTGCAGTATATCCCATGGAAGGAGTGACCTCCTCTTCTCGTGTTGTAGCTGGTCCCCTTCCGATTGGCGCGAAGAAAATAACACTTGATCTGAACACCCTAAGGGAGCGTCAATGCAATTTACAGTACGACCGCCTCCAGGAGATGTTATAGTTTGTCGGGATGTCGGGCTATTCTCATGATCTTTGAGGGCATGTTCGCTCATTTTGCCATGCTAACTCTTTGGGTCTGTTGTCTTCGAAAACTCACAAACACTGGTGCCTTATGACCAGTCCCGAGTACGCGAGGTACTGCGATGACGTCGCGGCGAGGGAAGCGGAATCACTAGGGGCAGCTCAACCTCTTCATCCGCTTCGGTGAGAACGGCAAGTTCTCAGGCTTTCGCGGTCTTGACAAGTCCAGTCTGGTTTTTGGGGAGGGGCTGGGTGTCGGCGATGATCAAGGGAGCGAGTAAGAAATGACGCGTGCTGCTAGTCACGAGCGCTCCGGAGGTGTTTGTCTAATGCAACCGTAATACAGTAGGTAGAGGAAGGTTTAGTTTACACCAGGTGCTCCGTTCGTTCTGAGAATGCATATCTAATGTCACAAATGCATCGGAGTCGCAAGTCCAGGTATCGGATTAACCGCACTCGAATCCCAGTTCCAATCTTCTTATGCTAGTGCGACCCATCGAGTCTCCGCTTCTTAGCATTCGGGGGCTTCGTGCTTTCTCCGCCTTCACTTCGGTCTCGTCGATGTTGCGAGGCATTCTTGGAGCCGGCACTCAATCCGTTCCCAACGTCCGAACAAGATGAAGCCGAATTATCACACCACTCGAGCAACGATGGCCGCTCCTTGGGATCATACGCACTCAGGTTCCTCGCAAATGCCTTAAGGCGCTCGTCTTCTCTCGTGAACTTATCTTCTCCCGTGAACTTGCGAAGCAGGTACAGAAGAACCCGCCCGCAGGCCCATCGGTCGGCTCTGATCGGACTGTGCCTCTCATTTTCCTCGACCTCGGGCGCCATCCAAAGCTCCGTCCCGCATTGATCATCGACCATCTCGTCCTCGCCCGTCACTCGCATCGCGACATCGAAATCGATGATTTTCAAGCAAAAAATTCGGGCCGATGACAAGGTTGTCGGGCTTGAGATCCCTGTGAGCGACTCGGCACCAGCAGTGAAGATACGCGACGCCTTCAATGAGGCCCTCGCAGACCTTGCCTCCGAGCCCCTCAGACTGGCTCTCAACGTAATAATCTTGGACGGCGATCATTTTGGGTAGAATGGCCCACCGACCGAACGACTCGATCATTTGGATAACATGGTGGGACTTCAGTTTCATGTCCTTGAGAAGTGTCAGGATCTTAACTTCGTCCGATCCCTCCCGAATTTTCTTCGCGATGAATTTCTTGTTTGGATCTTCTGGTCGATACACGGTGAGGATATGATCCGGCGTCTAGTGTCGAGGGTCAGCATAGCGAAGGGCAGGCAGGAAAGGGTTGACAGGGACCTTGGAAATCGGTTCCCATTTGATACTCTCATCGTCCACAATGACATCCGATTTATCGGACATTTGAGTAGGGACTGTTCGTGTGTGTGTGTTGGGGCGCAGCACAAAAGGCTCGTGAGAACACACCTTCAACCTTCCTCATAAGGAAGCTGTGATTATATAACACAAAAGCAGTGAAAGCACACAATTAGGCTATAGCTACTGCATAAGCAATAGAACGCGTGTGCGCTCTAGCACGACAATTCACAGTTGGACTGAGCCATCTTGTCAACCGATCATCGACCATCGCTCATCCTGGACTTATCGAGCTCCTGAACTTGCTGTTGGAGGATGCAGTCGGAGAGTCACAGGACTGAGCCTGAGGTTGCGTGGCCGGATGGTAAGGAGATCCTTTATTGTGTGCTGCCTTCAAGGCATTATTGAATATGAGCTGGAAAGTTGGGAGACAAGGAGGCGGAAGGGTGGGCATCAGACACGAGGCATACAGTAAGGGTGGGAGTGACCCTGTGAGGTGAAACCCGTGAAGGGCGATGGCGTGTCCGTGTGAGGTACAGCTGAGTAAGTGCGGACTGCGGAAGGAACTGCGGGCATTTTACAACATTATCCAATTCAGTTGCAGAAATCTAGCCAATCAGGTTTCAGGATTTGCCGAACTGAGTTGAAAGGAACATACTGTACTAGTACTGTACATACGTTCATTGCCAAACACAGGTTTGATAAGCGCGCAGGCCTCAATGATGGGGAAACGATCCCATAACTCCAGGGGCCAATTGCAACAGATCTTGGCGGACCCGGAGTCGAACTTGAAAAAGTGAGTGCAGCGTCATTTTCTTTATCACGCGTTACGTTGTGCAGCGTGCATAGTGCTGACAACTTGGGTGACGAGGCTAGTCAAGAGCTAGTGTCAAGACTCAAGAATCGGAGCGGTGTAACATGCGACTGCCAGTGATGAGCGAGAACATCACACAAGACCACGGATACAGGGCAAGGAACAGTGATGGTCACGAAAAACGCGTTCTGCAGCTGTGCATCTCGTTTGCCGACTGCCAGTGAGCGCTGAGCCCATTCATTGTACGGATGCTCATCAGTTGCTCATCCACCTTGGCCCGACCCCATGCAACCCGGTATCTCCTCCTGTCCCATATTGCGTTTCTCCGGCAGTCTGCGGTGGGTCATCCTATGCGATCATGAATGGGCTCCAAAATGCATATATATGAGACTGGAGGGAGTCAGTGGATTCCCATTCAAGTTCTTCACTGGCATTCGACATGCTCAGCACCCTCAACATCTGGATGTTTTTGTTCCCCAGTCTCCTTGTGGCCGGGGCACCCGCGACTCTGAGCCCGGGAGACACAAGCCTGGCAAAAGTTTGCCAAGCATTCGAAAAGTTCAACGTAAGTTCACTTGTGACCTCGTCTCGCTCCCAACAGGCGCTCACGGAGAACATAGATATCTTCTGACATGTATATCACCTTTGACCCTATCGTTCAATTAGGAGTCACGTTCCCCCAGCCTGATGGAACAACAGTAAACATCAGTGCGGGAGGGCAACTTCCGCAAAACGGTACCCAAAGCCTCCCCCTAGCCCCCCAGTCGTAACCATCCAAACTAACTAATACTCATCGGGCACGCAGTGACGGCGGGACCGCCACAGTTCTCCTTATCCCTATCTTGCGACAGTGGTCTCGACATGCATTCTGGACCGTTCGTCGTCGCGGCTGTCGATCTCGACGCACCGACTCCGCAATTGCGGAACGTCACGCAGATCCGACACATCCTCGGCGGTGGCTTCCAGCTCGACCCATGGTCAGACCAGGACGTCCGACCTCTGGTGAATACCACGCCCGCTCTCACCGAGTGGCTTCAGCCCCAGCCACCGCAAGGCTCCGATCCGCACCGGTACGTCGCGTTGTTGAATTCCCACCGCAACCCCAGGTGTACCGAACGAGTATGACATATACATGTATGATTTACCCAGATACGCCTTCCTCGTCTTCGATGAGTCGCCGTGTTTCGCAAACCAGACCCTTGTCGACTCGTCCACGTCGCGTCTGCTCTTCAACCTGAGCGACTTTGCGGCCAAGACTCAACTCGGTAATCCGCTCGGTGGGACGTTCATGCTCGTTGGGCCCGGTGCCACTGCTTGAGGAAGAATGAGTGGGCACTACTATAACAAGGCGAGAGGGCGTAAGTGAGTTCTAGGAGGAGGGTAGGGGACGTAAGAGTGAGCATGCGTGCACGCAGGTGACGGTCCGGTGTCTCTGTCTCTACAAGCTTGTTGCATTGCCATGGACGGACAATCTCAGAATGTGCACCACACTTTTATACATACAGTCATGCTAGTCATGCTTTCTGTCGTAAAAAGGTGGGTGTACTTCAACTTAGGAACCTGACGTCAGCACGCGTTAGGGCACGAATCATGGCCCGGGAGGGGGCAGGTTTTCAATTAAAGCTCAAGGTCTTTTTCATTTGTAACGCGCGGTATGTATGGAGGTGCAAGGACGCACGCGGTGCTCTGGGGACGATTGGTTGCCATGTTGCAAGTACTGGTCTGAGCTTTCTAAAGCTCAGTAACTTCCAAGTTTTACGGGAGCACGACGAGAAAGCGAAGGCGAAGAAGAGTAGCTTTGTTATCACATGCCATAAATGCCGGCTTCCCTCATGCCTGCAGTGGGACATTCAGACTTGTACACGAGAGGTAGGAATCGATGTAAGCCTTGAAGGATAAGACACAAGCTCGCGAGTGGGACGATCGAAGCAGATTCGAAGCTCCCAGTCAGTATCCGAGAAAGAGAATGATGCAAGACGAGAGACTGCAGCACTGTAGGACACCCATAGCAAAAGCAGAGCGTTCAAGCCTTCAAAGTACGTTCAAACTTTGAAGCTAGTTGAAGCGTTGAAGTTGTGGCCTGCCAGTGTCCATCTCCGCCCGCTCCCAGACCATCAACTTGAAAATCCCTCAAGAACCTCCACCTCCCGCTCCTGATCTCCTTTCTGCTCCTCGTCCGTCCTTATACGTCGCGGGAGGGTGAGAAAGGTCGTCGTAAACTAGGTGGTTAGAGGATGACGAACGGACCTTGACCAATGTTTTTTCCAAAGTCACTGGCGTGAGGCCGTTCAGGTTCAGCGGTGAGTGAATGCCGTGTGGCGTCTGACTGGCGTGTTACACACGTAACAGACTTACTTCCGCCAGTCTTCCGCCTCACTTCAAAACAGACCAAACATTAATCAACGGACCCAGAGGGTCGTTGCCGCCGGTTGCAACAAGCCATGAATGCAGCAGTAGCGCCAGGGCCCGTTTCTCTTCCTGAGAACGCGACATTCGTCTCCGATGCCGACGAAGAAAATTTCCTCCTCTACACGCGTCTTGCGGCGCTCAAGCCTCCTGACAGCAATAGTACCGGCCACTTTCACGGACTTGGATATGAGAACTCCAAGGAGGATACACTGCTCGTCCGTATTGAGCTTCAGCCTCCGCCAACCGTCGATGCGCCTGCACGCAAGTCTGAGAAGACGAAACGGAACGTTGGCCGAAGGAATACTAGTAAAGGTAGGAGACGAAAGGGCTCCAGCAGCAGGTCTGACGTTACGAAGGGTGAAGTTGAGCCTGTTGTACTCGAGTACTCGCTCTTCCAGGATAAAACGGCTTTGAGGAGTCGCAGCGGTGATACTGGGAGTGTTCTGTGGAAGGCAAGGTGGGCCTTGTCCCTCGGGTCTCGCTTCACCTTTTAATATCGCAACAGGTGCGCTCGCCATGTCATCCCCACTTCGAATGCTATCTCACCACCAGCTCGATTCGTCCCACATATATTTAGCATCGAGTTTTTGTCGTTGGTACTACGACAGCTACACTTTCCAGAGCCAAGTAGCCGTGGCTTGTTCGACTACGCGAAGCTCAAGCAGGCGCACATTCTCGAACTTGGGTACGAATTTCAAGTCCCTCCCGCTCTCTCTCACTCGGCGTGGCCCTCACCTCCTCTTACCCGAAAAAAAAACACAGATCCGGAACAGGACTCCTCGCGCTCGGGCTCAGCCCCCTGGCGCGCAGGTACACCGCAACGGACATTCCCGCGCTCCTTCCGCTCCTCCGAAAAAACCTGCTCTCCGTGCCCCCGACCACTGCCGGCACGATCACCGTCGTGGATCTGGACTGGACCCTCCCCGCGTTGCGCCAGGTCGACGTCAGCACAGACCCGCCGGACGTTCTGCTCATCGTGGACTGCATCTATCACCCGACGCTGGTGCGCCCGCTGCTCGGAACGATGACCGCAATCGCAGCGCCGCGGCACACGGTCGCGGTCGTCGTGGCGGAGCTTCGTGCGGAGGATGTGCTGCGTGAATTTCTAGAGGGGTGGATTGAGCTAGGGTGGTGTGTGTGGAGCGTTGCTGAGGGACTTTTGGGTCCTCGTTGGGGTATGTGGGTGGCCTGGCGGGAGAAGTAGGTTCAATCGGCATGTAAGTTGGTTTGCAGTATATCCCATGGAAAGAGTATCTCAAAGACTTAGCATGGCAAAAATGAGCGAACATGCCCTCAAAGATGGGTAGTCGGTACATTGGTCTCGGGACGAATCTCGTTGGACAAGCCGCGATACAGTAGTCTTCGTGAGCGTCTGTGATTGACGATCCGTTGGCGCCGGGGTCAAAACGCTCGCATCCTCGATATCACTGGCGCGGAGGGTACAAGGAGAGAGGAACGACGGTTTTCAGAAACCGTTTTCCGTAGGTCGCGGAGCTCCTCCGCAAGACTCGAGATCTGCAAATCGATATGCTGCTTGATTTGGTCGAGCGCTAAAGGGAATGATTGATGATGATTCATCGGAGCCCAAAGTACAGAAGGATTTGGGGGCTACTCACGCTCAATATTGAGGGACAGAAAGCACCTGTCATTCACCCCGTCGGTGTCCTCCAACTTGTACTGCACCCCACTCGATGGATGGATCACGGATGTATACGCGGGGAAATCGACTCCTTAGACCCTAACCACCACATGCCCAAAATTCCCACGCCCAGGGACACCCCGCTAACACCAACCCAACAAATTGCAGCGACCTTAAACTATGCACTCACGGCCTCTCAAAAGCTAATAGCACTTAACCCTGAGGCTATCAAAGACCTCAGGCCAACCTTCCTAAGCATATACACACACCCCACATTTACAATGATGTTGGGAATACCCTCCCAGCAACCGGAGACACACCCGGTAATACAAGAGCAGCTGAATCATATCAAGAAACAATTACAATCTCTGTCCAAGACAGTAGAGGCTAGATATCCCCCAACAGAAGTGACCACAGCCCCTCCCCCTCCACTGGCGGCAACGCCGGAACTGAAAAATGCTCCTCCGGACACATACGCAAACAAAACCAAACAGGAGGCGAGACCAAGTCTGGTCATCGACTTCCTCGGTAAACCTCCCAACCAGGACGGCCACCCTCCAGGCCACGCTCTCTGCGAATACGTCAACAAGCAGCTTCAAACACAGAAGAACTACCCGGCAGTCCAGATTTCAGCCGCCAAGTGGACTGTCAAGGGGAACATCGTTCTCACGGCCGCACACACAGTAATGCAACAGCAATTCAACCTCGCCTCGGCCTTCATCAAGAGGACAGCTGGCGACATCATCCAAAAACATCAACCTAACAGCATACTTCCCAAGCCGCTCATTAGGGCCACCACTAAGTGGTCCAAAATCATTCTTAACGGAGTCCCCACAGGAGTGACAGATAGACGGGACGCGTACACCCCGGAGGAATGCCACCAGGCATTACTCGCCGACAACCCTCACTATGCTCAACTCACAATCACGCAAAAGCCCTCATGGGTCAAACCACCAGCCTCCTACTCCCCCTCCTCCTCCTCCTCCCTCGTCTTCGCCTTTGAAGACCCGGATGGAAGCACAAAGTCAAGCATCCTTAATAGCAAGCATGTCTACCTTCATGGCACAAGAGCAACAATACGAAGCTGGAAGACTGCAAAACAAACAGTCGGAACAAGAGGCGACGACAAGAAGGCAGACGATACTCGACAAGGAAGAACAGGCGCACAGCAATACGGTGGACACGCCCCACCAACAAAATCAGTCCCAACAACGGCAAGAGACTGCGCGCCCACAAATGCAGTCCCCGAGCAAACTATGGACGACCCTGACGAACTAAAGTACCCCCACATACTAACAGTGCCCACTCGATCACAGCACGCGTGCAAGTTAGCACACACTTTTGAATTCGCCGCATACACCTAGCATGCTCGTCCAAGTATAGCATTCGACCGTTGGAATAAAAGTGAGCATACACTCCCGGGAGAGAATACGGCATTGAGAGGACCCATGCCCAGTCAAAACACACTTAAATTTGACACATGTACATAAATAGTTAGTCCTACATGGGTGCTTTGCACCCGGAGCTGCCCCACTGTCCATCCCTCCCCCTATAAGGAACCACCGCGTTCCGAGGTGGGGGATACATAGGGTGGACGGGCGTGGCTCACAGCGGACAATAATGGATTCGAAAAAAAAAAAAAAAAAAAAAAAAAAAAACGCGGGGAAATCTTCTTGACCTGGGTTATATGCAAACTTGTCGACAAACTGAGGAGCATCCGCAACGAAGGAAATGTCAACCCAGGCTCCATCTTCACCTTCTTCACTTCCCGCCCAACTTGTAAGAACAAAAAGTAGGCTGAGGGACACTGGAAACAACTGGCACGGGTACGGGTCCAGGGGCAGGTATCGCATTCCTTGGCTCTCCGCCGGTGGCTCGCGCGGGTTGTGAAACTGCGGACGTTGTGCGGGGTAAGGGCGGAACGCGAGGACGTGCTTCTACAACCTCTCCTGGAGGCGGTCCCCGAGTACGCGAGGTACTGCGATGACGTCGCGGCGAGGGAAGCGGAATCGCTGGGGGCAGCTCGACCTCTTCATCCGCTTCGGTGAGAACGGCAAGTTCCTTCGTGGTCTTGACGATTCCGGTCTGGTTTTTGGGGAGGGGCTGGGTGTCGGCGATGATTCAAGGGAGCGAGTAAGAAATGACGCGTGGTGCTAGTCACGAGCGCTCCGGAGGTGTTTGTCTAATGCAACTGCAATACAGTGGGTAGAGGAAGGTTTAGTTTACACCAGGTGCTCCGTTCGTCCGAGAATGCATATCTAATGTACAAATGCATCGGGGTCGCAAGTCCAGGTATCGGATGAACCGCACTCGAATCCCAGTTCCAATCATCTCATGCTAGTGCGACCCATCGAGTCTCCGCCTCTTAGCATTCGGGGGCTTCGTGCTTTCTCCGCCTTCACTTCGGTCTCGTCGAGGTTTCGAGGCATTCTTGGAGTCGGCACTCAATCCGTTCCCAACGTCCGAACAAGTTGAAGCCGAATTATCACACCACCCAAGCAACGATGGCCGCTCCTTGGGATCATCCGCACTCAGGTTCCTCGCAAATGCCTTCAGGCGCTCGTCCCCTTTCCTGAACCTGTTGAGAAGGTACAGAAGAACCCGCCCGCAGGCCCATCGGTCGGCTCTCATCGGACTGTGCCTCTTCAAGTTGTTGTTCTCGACCTCGGGCGCAATCCAATACTTCGTCCCGCATTGATCATCGACCTCCTCATCCTCGTCCCTCACTCGCATCGCGAGATCAAAATCGATGATTTTCAGGCAAAAATCCCGGTCGAGGACAAGGTTGTCGGGCTTGATATCCCGGTGAGCGACACACCACTCGTGAAGAAACGCGACGCCTTCGATGAGGCCCAAGCAGACTTGAACAACCCTGCTTTCAAGCCTCTCAGGCCAGCTCGCAACGTAACCTTTGACGGTGATCATTTTGGGTAGAATGACCCACCCGTCGAAGGACTCGATCAATGGAATAACATGGTCCGGCTTCGGCATCATGTCGTCGAAAAGTGTCAGGATCTCAAGTTCGTCCGATGTCTTCCGAACTTTCTTGGCGATAAATTCCTTGTCCGGATCCTCGCGTAGACGATACACGGTGAGGACATGATCCGGCCTCTAGGGTCGAGCGTCAGCATAGCGAACAACGGGTAGGAATGGGTTGACGGGGACCTCGGACATCAGTTCCCACTCGATACCCTTGTCATCCACAATGACATCCGATTTGACCTCATAGCCATGTGCTCCGAGCTGTGCGTGGCCACCTCCACCCCCTCCTCTCCCTGCATCGTCATCGTTATCCATGCTGTTATTGTTCTTCGGATCTTCAGTGTGCATCGACTTCAATCCACGCGCTTCGACCTCCTTTTTAAGCTGGGCCATTACGTGCTTCATGTCTTTGTTTTGCTCTTCGCTGATATCCTCGCCAAGCAGATTGTACAAAATACGTGCGAACTCGACACGATGAGACGGAACATTCAACGAAAAATCCTTGGTGTGGTAATAAACCTACGACGATTCAGCCTGCGAGTTTGTTTAATATTCAAAGCACAACCTACCTGGTTATGTTGCGAGTGTTGAAAAAGGGTATAGCGACTTGCGTCGCCATCGTCCCAAACAAAGATAGCACACAGGACGAAATCCTTGGCCTCTTTGAACGCCCCCAGGAACTTGTTCGCAAAACGAACGATAAAGGCACCCGTGATAAGCATCCGGATGAGATCCGGAGGAACTTGACTCGTTAATATGGAGTTAACCTCCACAAGGAGTCGGGGAAGAACCGAGTTTGAAACGCGAAAGTCACTACGAGGACGGAACTTGCGGAGTTCTTCATCTCCTTGACAACCTTCACGTTTCAAGATAACGTAGAAAGGCCAACTCTCATTTCTGCAGAGCAGAGACCATGGTAAATCGCAACTGAAAGGGGTAAACATGTGATCACTTACCGCAGAGCGTCGTCCACTCCATTCTTCACAGTACCACCCAGCGCGGCGAAGAAGATCATGTGCATCAAATGTTCGTTTAAGGGAAGTTTATTATCCCCTGGACGTCTATTATGCCCCCCTTCCCAGAGTCGCTGCCATTCACAAGTCGCGATGTGTGTGATATGCGCCACCTCCGGTAGCCCGGCTTGGCGCGTAGTCTTGCGAGATTCCCCGTCAGCGATCAAGTCCCCGGGATGCTCAAAATATTGTCCAAATTCACCGGACTGCGATGCAGCATATAGTGGACACATCTACACTGATCAACATCGAACAGAAGATGGGCAAGTCAACGAAATAGCGCACGGGGTCTACACTTGGCTTTCTTTCCAATTTTTCCTCAAAATCCATAACAAAATCTGGTAGAGCCTCCCACAATGTGTCTTTCGGAATATCGTCAACTTGTAGGCCTCCGGGAAGGACCGTGGCCATGTCATGTATATCGTTGTCCTCGATATCCCCCTCGTAGAACTTTGTCCACTCCCTCACTTTGACGAACATATGACTGTACTTTCCCAAGTCGTTATCAGGAGGAACTTCTTCCATTGCATCTTCAAGAGGTAGGTTCATCAGATATCCAGAGCTAGGGTAGAGAGACGTATGAGGCACTCACCAGCCACTTGAATAAGAGTTGGAGTGACTGCCTTTTTTGGGCGGACGAACACATGAATACGTTGATTGGGAAGTCCCTCAGGCCATACAAGGGAAATAGTTTCTTCAACGCGCTCCAATATTTGATCATTGGGAGTGGTCTGATATTGGCCTGCAAGAATTTCACGTATTGTTTCTGGATCACTAAGATTCGCATTGACCTGCCGATGCAACAAGCAGTAGAGGTCATTCATCGCATCGATGCTTGTGTAGAGACCATGAGAAAGCGTACCTTAATGAGCTTGAGGTGCATAGCGTCATACCCCTCTAAGGAATTGCGATCGTTGGCCAGAATTTGCTTCTGGAGGTGAGCAATGGTATAGGTCGGTGAAATTGAGACGAAGGAGTAGCTCCGGTTGCCTTCAATACTGTACCAAATGTCGCACATTTGTGCCATTTGTGCGAAGGGTAAGGTAGGCGTTGAGGTAGAAGTGGTAAATGAAATAGTTGGTGGTTGGGTTTTCGAAAACGTTAAGGCCGTTACTGTAAGGGGTGTGGTGTAACGGTGTAACAAGGAATCAACAAATACTTGATAGGAGGCCGGGATACATGCCTTGTCTAGGGGTAATGTAGTTTAAGACTGCTTGGACACTGGCATGGACCCCAAGCTGTCCAGATCGTTCCTCCGAGGGCTCGGGTGTGGAGAAACGTTTAACACATCGCCAGGAGGCGTTCGATCGACCGCGAGGTTCATCATGATGCCGAGTGTACGTCTTCTGTGGAAATGTCTGCAATGGCACCTGACTATTGCAGCGCAGGCCAGGCAACGATTGACGTTCTCCCGGATGACGTGCTCCTAGAAATCGTTGATTCTTATTTGGACGAGAACTCAAAAACGATCTGTACGTGGCACAAACTAGTGCACGTGCGCCGACGGAAGGTGGCGAAGCGTCGTGCTTGCCTCGCCGCGGCGCCTGGATCTACGACTTTCTGCAAAGGATTTCCTTTGAAAGCAGGAGCGAGTACTTGGAAGACTTCGCCGTTCGTCGATACCCCCGTGCTCAGCCAGCTCTACACGGTGCTTCTCGGGGACTTCCGAGTCGTCCTTGACATGCTTGACATGCTTGACATGCCACATCTCAGGCAGTTCATCGGTCGCGCAAGACGGCCGAAGCCGGCCAAGGCAGCCAGAGTGTCGTTTGACCCGCGGTATATCCTACTCGAATTCCCGCCAGGTGTTTCAACCTTGAGAATCGTGCGCCACACGACTCGGACAGGTTGCAGTGGGAGATTCTTCAATGATTCTGATATGCGGCCAGCTTTCACCTTTCTTCTCTCTTGTCGAACGACTTGACCTCGTGACGTGTTCGCCCTTCAAGCTGCGAGGGATATATCGCCCAGAACCCGCCCTCTTCCTCGAACTCTTCCAGCCATTTACCGCTGTCCGGAGTCTCGATATATCCAAGGGTCTGCCGTTCATTGCACCTGCACTGCAGGGACCTCATCGGGGAAAGGGCCACAGAAGTGTTAACCAACCTGCGCGATCTTTTCTTGGGGGGTCTGTAATACCTGGATCTGTCCAGAACCATTTGCCGACGCACGACAGATCTCCGGTCGACCTATAGCTATTCCATGTTGGAATGACTCGGAGGAGGGAGCGGGTCAGTGATTCACTGGTGCCGTCCCTATTTCATACCAGTCACGCCCTCGGCACTCATCTGTTTTCTATTTACAGCCCCCTTTGATGAGAATATAGTCATAAAAGTGTGAGTGTGTGATAGCTAAGAGACACCGGGACGCATCAGGAAAACAATCCTGACTAGATTCGCGGCCGCCGAGTCCTGCTGATGATTACGCCTTTGCTCCCAGATTAGTCGGAACTACAAGGGCGCCCTGAGATTTGTCTCTCTTATACCCCTGAATGACTTTATATTATGGCAGATGTAGATTCATTTATTCTCGTCGGTCACTACCAGGCCCAGACGCTGCTCTGGCGAGCTGCTGCATTACGCCTCCCACGACAGACCTTAAACCACTCTCCATAGCCCTAGCAACTCGGGTTCCGGCAACGAGCGCCTCAAAGCCGTTGGCGACTGCGTCCCAAAGTCTACCTGGGTCACCACCACGGGCGTGTGTGCTTGAGTGTCCACCCGCGGCACCTATGATGCCTGATTTGAGTACATCGAGCTCGTTGAGCACCTCGACACCAGTGCTACGCGCCCACACCATGGGCGGCGCTGTGCTTGCGTAGAGCTTGTGCAGCTTATCCACAGCAGACATCATCTTGTGGTTCTCAAAGTAGCGTGCCCGAGCGTACGGTGCCAGTGCGGTGTGTGAGCCTGAACCCAGAACCCTCTTCATTAGTCGGCAATCCCCTTAGCACGCGAGAGGGTATACATACCGATATCGCCGCCATGCATGACGGCGGTCTGGATGCAGCGCGCAAGCGCTGCCGCGTCCCCAAGTCCGAGGTTGAGCCCCTGCCCTGCGAGCGGATGGACGATGTGCGCCGCGTCTCCGAGAAGTGCCGTTCGGGCGCCGATATATGCCTCGGCATGTCGGAAGCGTACCGGGAAGGACGCGATGGTCCCTGGCTGGATGCCTGCGATCAGCGGCGGAAGCGCATCGGCCCCTCGGTCAGGTATTCCTACGCTTGCGTCAGAAGGATAGACGTTCGAGGACGCGAGAGCAGAGTAGGGCGGGATCGCGTGCGCTCGCTCACGAAATGCAATTTCGGCGCGGAAATCACCGGACGAGATCGAGGGGACTTCGAGTAGGCGCCCATGGAGATAGCGGACGGACGGCTCAGGCAGGCGGAATGCAGCGTTGATCATGCTTATGAGGATCGCAGGATCTGCCTTGGTCAGCACAGCGGCTAATGCAGGTGAAGTGGACCACACGAGGGAGGACGCAGTTGGAGAGAGTGGGAGGAAGGCGATGGGACCTGTTGGGAGAAAACGTTGGTAGGCGGTTGTGTTGAGTGAGAGTGTTCGTGGAGGGTGTAGAAGAGTGGCGACAATAGCACGAGTTGGGTAGTCCCAGCCGTACGAGCCAATCTTGGAATAAGCACGAACTGGGGAGTTAATTCCATCGGCGCCGACCTGCCATGCTGCATATCAGCCATCCCTTTATATCCAGCACCACGGCAGAACCTACCAAAAGTCGGGCTCGTAAAACCACCCCATCAGAGAGTTGGACCATTGGCCACCCTCCACCTGGGATGTCATCTTCGAAAATAGTTTCAACCTTGGTGTTATCGAGCAGCGTGACGTTTGGTCGTTCCCTAAGGTGCCGGAGAAGACCTCTCTGAAGATTCAGGGTTTCCGTAAGGCGGGCCATTTGGGTAGACCCATTTGTCCTACCGATCCCGAGTGCAGCTGCGCTGAAGTCGATCCTTGCATCAGATATTCCATCCCAAACCTGGGGGCACAGTAAGTGATAGGGGATGGTGAGAGCATCACTATACTGTCACCTGCATTGCTTCAACGGGACAGGTTCGCTCGACATCAAGATGTTCCCATGCACCGATCTCTAATACAATCAGTACCGAAACTGGAACTGGGAGCCATCACGACCTACCATCGAGAAAGTCTAGGGATACATTTGTGAGGGAAACTACCCTGTTGGAGAAGGCATCTGGGGGCATGTCCCAACCGCGAATCTTGCGCAAGTCACCACCTTCTACTAGGGTGACCTTCATGGAGTTGCGAGAAATATTACTTGAGGCTGAGAAAGTATCAAGATGGATGGAGATTCCTGGATATCCAACAGATACGCACCGAGAGCACTTGCAAGTGCCAAACCGGCGGGCCCACCACCAACAATTACAACGTCGCAATCTTCGTGCCCGGCCACATTTTTTCTTGAGCCAGAAAAGTATCGGGAAAGTGCTCTAGGTGGTCTTCTGCTTGAATGATTGCATAGCGCATGCCAAATGTTTGAACTTGCCCCCCTCATGCAGGTTGTGGTCAACCGTGATTCGCCGGCCCGAAAATACCGTGCTGTTCGGGCGTCACGGTCATGGTCACCTCCATTCTCCGTCTCATCTCATCTCATCTCCTCATTGCATCGCATCGCATCACAACAGCCATCGGCAAAGCCGCATATAGGGGCTCCGCCACGCCATGGCCGCACCAACAACAACAACATCCGCAGCGCAGGCCATCGGCGAGTATCTCCAATCCCCTGACGACCTCATGAAGATCCCAGCCTTTCGCAAAAAACTCGAGAAGGAAAAGGCGTCTATCGACATACGCCTCAAGAGCGGCGTGAAGGAGCAGCTCAGCGTGACGAGTGACAGCCTTCGCAAGCTCTTTAGCACGCGCGGCAATGTTCAGGTCATCAGGGATGAAATGGTCACCGTTGACCGCATATGTAGCGACCCTCAAAACATGGTGTCGACGTTTGACCAAATCAGTCGGGTACGTCATCGCCTGCTCGCCCGTCCTGCCGTTCTGATCAATCCGTAGGTATCTGTGGTCCACAGAAGCTTTGAGCAGACGGAGGAGATGGTCAACAATCTCCTGGAAATGAATTCACGACTTGACGGCATCGAAGAGATGCTTGCTGCCGACCGGGATGACCTTCTCGGACCTGCGCCCAACCTTCTCCCCATACATCTCCAGCTCACCCAACTCGAGAACTTCCGCAATGAAGCCATGCATCAAACTAAAAAGGCGTCTGCTGAGTCACGCAACAAGCTAGCTCGCAGGTTCGAACGGCTTACAGGCATAGTTGAGGCGTTCGACGAATACTTAATCGAACTCGCCCGGAATATACTATCCTTGGCTCGTGCTGGTCACCCTGGGGTCATTGTCAAAATAGTCAAAATAGCCGAGGTTGAAGAGAAGGAGGACGAAAAGGTGATATCCATCTTTCAGGATATTTTCCCACACTAATTTCTCTAAGGCCATTGCGATCCGTCTCGTGAAAAAAGCGGCCAAATTGGATGCGGCCTCCAAGTTCAAATCTATGCAGGCCAACGCCCGAGTTTTCAAACACTACCGGTCAAAAGTAGTGAAGGCAATATCTGACACCATAAAGGACAAGCTTGAGGCCGCGTACCTCAGAGATGCGAATCATCCAACGGCCTTCCTTGAGAACCTCGGTTGGATCTATCAGGACTTGATCGTGGTCGAGCGTGACGTCGTTGCCTGCTTCCCTCAAGATTGGGACATTTATTCGCACTTTGTACGCGAATACCACAAAGCCCTTAACTCTACGATTCAGAAACTCCTTGCGTCCGAGCCAGATGCGACTTCACTTCTGACGTTGCACGCATGGCTCAAGGAGTACAAGGACAGCATGAAAGAACTTGAAATACCACCAGAACTGCTCGAGCCGCCTCTTTTAGGTGGCCACGAACAGTCGCTCATCGATGATTACCTCAAGTTGATCGTCAAAAAGCTCGATGAGTGGAGCGCGAACCTCATGAAGACGGAGTTGAACGAATTCACTTCGCGTGCGGAGCCGCCAGAGTTGGATGCAGACGGGCAGTATGGAATGCAAGGCGCGGTGATCCTTTTCCAGATGGTAAATCAGCAAGTCGACGCCGCGATGGAAAGTGGGCAGGGCATGATCCTCGCGCGCGTCATATCAGAAACGAACCGCGTCATGCGCGGTGTGCAAGACCAGTGGACGCGTCTCGTCGATGTTGAGTACAAGAAAATGTCCGAGCGGCCGGACGAGGGTGGATTGGTCGAATATGTGACCGCTCTGGCGAACGACCAGATCAAGTCGGCCGACTACACCGAGGCACTTTCTGCGCGTCTAGAGCCGCTCGTTTCCGAGAAGTACCGCGTGACAATCAACGAGCGATTGAACGACGCGATCGATGGGTACCTCGACGTAGCGAAGAAGTGTACGCAGACGCTGATCGACATCATCTTCAACGACCTGCGGCCGGCCACAAAGCAGCTCTTCCAGGCCCCGTGGTATGACAGCAACATCATGCAGATCGTCGAGACAATGCGCGACTACATGGCGGACTATCAGACATATCTCAACCCGTCGCTTCTCGAGCTGCTCGTCGAGGACCTGCTCGACAGCTTCCTCGTTATTTACCTCACCGCCCTTGTCAACACGCAAAAGTTGCGCATGCCCGCCGCCGTGGAACGGATCAAGGACGACGTCGCGGAGTTGTTCAAGTTTTTCAGCACGATGAAGCCCGCCAAGGAGCTCGAGTCCTACTTCGAGGTTGTGGAGATGGTGCTCTCGCTCCTCGAGGCATCGAAGAGCTTGGCGTTCCTCTCGTTCTGGAACTTTGCGAAGGTGCATGGACCGAACCTGGCATTTGTGGAGGGTTTAATGAAGGCACGCGGGGATTTGGACCGCTCGTCGGTTAACGAAGTGATGGACAGTATCAAGCGCAAGGTGAAGGAGGAGAACTTGACGGATCGTAAGTGTCTTCCCAGCCCAGAAAGCCCGCTCACAGTCCAATCTTTCCACTTTTTAGCCCCTGAACCTACGATAATGAAGAAAGTCACGATTGAGGGCACATTCTCACGTCTTTTACGGACTGGCAAGGCATGAGCGCTTCCCGCACCTGTAAACTATTCATCCCTTATTTATAGAGACATTGTATTACACGTACTGTACATCGACTGAAAGAACTTTTCTTTGGACCACATCAGTTATGATGGGATCGTGCTGAGATGTGTGCTGTAAGCGTGTGGGACTCCTTAAATGGAAACCGTGGCCATTGAGACGCCTCCGCACGCGCACGCCAATCACCCCGCCCTCTCTCACGACTGAGGTGACTAGAAGTCGTCGGCCTGGTAGATTGTATTCACCCGCAGCCTGCCATGCCACGAAAGGACAACGCCAACACTCCCGCATCTGCGCAAGCGCAACAAAATGCAGTCTCGGAAGGCATCGAAAACTTTGAGCTTCCCCGGGCACTCGTGACACGTATAGCGAAATCCGGCGTGCGTTCTCTCCCGTGTCGATGCGGATGCGCGTACATTGACCCAGGACATATATGCGAACAACCTTAGGTTCCAGAAAATGTGAAGCTGCAGAAAGACACGGTTCTCTCGCTGGTCAAGGGCGCGACGGTGTTCATCAATTACCTCGGTGCGTGTTCGATGCACCTAGAGCTTCGCGTCGCACTTTTTTGTTCTAACCAAACGTTTTGTAGCTGCCACGTATGTTTTTCCTCCTCTTTATCGTAAAAACTCGGCCCGTGTAGGCGTTTCTAACGCAACGCAATGTAGGGCACACGAAGTCTCGACTTCCAAACAACACAAGAGCATCTCTGCATCGGACGTGTTCAAGGCTCTCGAGCTTATAGAATTTGCCGACTTGATCCCGTCACTTCAGGCAGAGCTACAAGGTACGCTCATAAATATGCCCTCCTCGTCCTCCACCGCCGTGCTCCGCAGAGCTTACCCGCCTCCCAACGTCATTTTTCTTTCCCCGTCAGTCTACCGTGAGCTGGCTAAGAGCAAGAAGGTTCGTCCGTCGGGGGCGCGTCTTCCAGCGCACCCGCAGCCCGGAGCAAAAGCAGCACAGGCGCACAACGCGGGAAGGGAAAGGAGCGAGTGGTTGCAGCGGACGAGGTCAGCGTGTCGGCTCCTCTACCCAACGCACTTGGGGCGCTGTCTCTCGAGCCACAACCGCGCGTGCAGGTGGAGGCTTCTGCGGAGGCTCCAGCTACTGACGCTGAAACGAACGCTATGGCTGAGGGGATGACGTCGAAGGCGAGGGGGCGATGACGAAGATCAGACAGAGCCCGAGCCCGAGCCGAGCCTGAAGCTGACGAGGTGGAAGAGGAAGACGCTGAGGATGCGGATGATGCGGATGAGGACGTGGATATGAACATGGACGGCGATACACGGGAAGATCGGGATGATATGGATGACGATGAGGACGAGTGAGCTGACCCTCTCAACGCTAGGGGAGGATCCTTGATTTGAAGGTGATGCGTGATGTTTCGAATAAAACTGCAAACTGCTGACATCCGCACCTGGCATTCTCCACTTGATGCATCCAGTAGATTGATATATATACAATCTCCCTCACGCAATCGCGTGTGCTGTACAGTGATTTTATAGTTCCCAACACCTGAAAAAAAAAAATTCGGCAGGATCGAAGCGCCGAAGGCCATTGGATGTGGCGCTAAGCGCGCTTTCTGAGTGCTTGTCTTGGCATCGGCACTGGCAGCGTCGAAGTAGAGCGGCGTCATAAGGATACAGTACTGTATGAGACCTATTGGTAGGGTGTGCCAATGGCCGGAGTCGAGCAGTCTCTCAACGACCAGAGATCGTGCAGTGCGGGTGTAACCAACGCGTCTAAGGACGCGGGTAAATTAGCGCGCGTCGCCAATGGGGAAACTCCGTGGTGACAGGGGTGGTGTCGGTGGGGGCCGCGGGACCGCGAATGCCGGTCAGTGACTCCGAGTCGCCGTCGCCGTTATAAAGGTGCTAGAGCTTCCACGGGGAAAAATCTCTTGTGTTGGTCCACAGTCCTCCAAACCCTTCAGCCGACCGTGCGCATGGTGGGCCAGGTCGTTCTCACGCCAGGCGACGCGTTCGTTCGCGCGCACACTCCGTAAGTGCCTTTGGATGTGCTGAAAAGACCCGTTTGCTTTCTCGTTGCTCACTCCATTTTTTCTGTGAATTTGCATCTGGACGGTTTTTAGTCTGTGGACACATCCCCTCCTCATACCGTCCTATTTCGTCGTTGCTTCTATCGTCGTCCTCGTTTTCCAGGCTGTCTCCTTGTGGGGACCGCTTAAGAAGCTCCGCGCGCGCATCTCTGTTGCGGCTGAGGATGTTGACGCGGCTGGGGAGTCGAGCGCCAGCAGCACTCGGACGAGTCTGGTGTCGGCCGTCAAGGACCATGTGGAGAGATCAGGGGGATCAATCGTCTTCCTCTTCCAGTTCTCACGACTGATCCTCGTTCTCACGCTCCTCGGTCTCTCGATCTTCAGTTTCGTCCGGGAAGAGGGACAGCACTCTGTCGGGTCTGGGATTGATCTGCTGGGCAAGCACTGGGGGAAGAAGCGAAAGCATAGACATAAACATCACAATGATGGCTCACTTTTGGAACGCGAGTGGCTGGATCTCTCGTTGTGTCTGGTTTACGTATGTCCTCTTTGCCACTGCCCTCTTCCGGTCTCACCTCGTTCCTCACCGGAACTGAACAAAGCTGTATGCTGCCTTTTTGGCTCTGCTCACGCTCACGGCCCGCAGAACCCGCGCCTCGGTCGCCTCGTTCCATCTCTCGTCCTTATTGGTCGTCACCTTCTCGGTCTACGCGTACCGCGACATCTGGCCACTGCTCACTTACACTCTGTTACCGGCCGACGCGCAGGAAGGTGCCCTGCTCTGGGCCAAAATTGGCCTCCTTTTTGTTGCGGGTATCGTCGTCCCTCTGACCGTTCCGCGTCAGTATGACCCGATCGATCCCAAGGCGAGATCGTCTTCTGTCCCTCTTCATCTCGTATAACCTGACTCTCTCCGCAGGATCCTCAGACGGCTATAAATCCAGAGCAGACAGCATCCGTTTTGTCTATGGCGCTGTATACATTCCTCGATCATATCGTCTTCTTGACAAATCGTGTTCCGCACTTGTCGCATGACATGCTGCCCCCGCTCGCTGACTATGACTACACAAAATATCTTGTGCGAAGGAGTTTCAAGGTAAGCATATGTCTCCGCTTGGCGCAAACATTTTAACAACTCGTTCCGCTAGCACTTGGATACCTTTTCCGGCAGTCCCAAGAGGTATCTCTTCTGGGGCTTCTTGACTACTTTTCGTACGTCCCTTGGCTGTGCCCAGTTATCTCTCGGTTTACACGCGCTCAGGCAAGGAATACTTTCAAATGGCAATTCTCATCGTTGTCCAGGTCGTAGCGACGCTTATGGCCCCAGTTGGAATGAACCAGCTTTTGCGGTGCGCCTCTGATTTATAGATTTACAGTAGCGCTGGACATGTTCTTCAGCTACCTTGAATCTCATGGGGAGGGTGCTGTTGTCCGCCCATGGGTTTGGATCGCGTATCTCTTCTTAGGCCCAGCAGTTCGTACCATCGCTTTTCAGTGTTACATTTTCATCGCGGTCAGTAACCGATAGAGTCACGGGGGATATTACGCTTCTCATGCTACCGCCTCTCTCTCCTATTCAGACGGGTACCCTTGTGCGCATTACTGCTATCGTCACCCAGCTCGTCTTTGAGCACGCTCTGCGCATTCGCGTAAAAGCGGAAACTTCCTCCTCACCACGATCCACTCCTGCGGTCACTCCCGAGACTCGCAGCGAAGCGACGACGCCCGACAACCTTTCCATAGTCGGTGATACTACTGCGTCTGAGACTGAGGGCGCGAGCGGTGACGAGAATGTGCCGCCGACCACGCCCTCGAGCATTAAGGGCAAGCAGAAGGATTCTCCTGCAACTCCTGCTCCTGGAGATGACAGCGAGGATCTGGGCATGTCGATGTCGAGTAATTTGGTGGGAAAGATGAACAATTTGGTCTCCACCGACCTGGAAAACCTTGTCGACGGACGGGATTTCCTACTCATCAGTTTGTCGTTCGCTCATGTCTTTTAGATGTCTCTTATGAGCCCCCCCGGTAGCTTTGCATCTTCCCCTTCAGCTCGCCTTGTGCGTTTGGTTCTTGTACAGCATCCTTGGGTGGAGTGCATTTGTTGGGATGGCCGTGATGGTCGCCCTCTTCCCTGTTCCTGGTGTCATCGCACAGAAGATCCAGAAGGTTCAGAAGGAAACTTTAAAAAGGGTAGGGCTCGCTGTTTTGGTGTTTGAATGTCGGTGCTGACCTCACGGAAGACGGACGCGCGTGTCCAGACTGCCACTGAAAGTGAGATGGCGTTCACGAGCAACCTCGTCGACAGACTCTAACGTGTCTTTCTACAGCGATGGGCATGCTACGCATGATTAAGCTATTTGGATGGGAGCCAAAGATTGCCGAAAGACTGGGAGAAAAGAGAGATCATGAGCTGCAATATATCAAGACACGCCAAATTTTGAACTTGATCAACGGAAACATCAAGTGGGTGTATGTTCGATTCGAGTGGCGTTCTCTCTAACATCCATTACCTAGCTATGTCATACCCGTTATTACAGTGTGTTTACTCTTTACCTTAACCCAACAACTTTCCTCTGACTGACCCGCCCCGAAGATGGTTGTCACCTACGTCACTTACGTGTGTAACCTTGGTTCTTTCGTGCCAATCCTAAACTGATCTGTTTCATAGACCGCCATTATGGGGCAGGCACTCACACGTAGGTTCAGGGGTGGGTGTTCACTGCGGGGTATGCTGACTTTTAATGTAGCGTCAACTGTATTCTCTTCAATGGCTGGTGAGTCTTTTGTCGCTCTCAAAAATAGATTCTGTGATGGGACGTCTTTTTAGTATTCGACCTTCTGCGTGACCAGCTTCACAGTATATTCTGGATGATCCCCATGTTTACTCAGGCCAAGGTCTCCCTTGACCGTGTAGACGACTTCTTGCGCAATGTGGGTGACTATCACCTTACTGACAGTCTATCTAATATCTTGTCGTGTGCTAGACGGAGTTGCTGGATGAGTATGCAGACGTCGAGAAAGGTTCTGAGCGCGTCATGTTGACCGATGCTTCACACTTCGATCGGGACGTGATTGGGTTCCAGAATGCCAGCTTCACCTGGTCCAACGATGATCTCAACGATGGTACCTTTACGCCCTCGGGGCGCAAGTTTACCTTGCGCGTGGACGGCGAACTGCTTTTCAAGCGGGGCTGCTTCAACCTCATTATTGGACCGACTGGCTCTGGCAAGACGTCCTTGTTGATGGCCTTATTGGGTGAAATGCACTTCATTCCAATGACCCCAGATGCTTGGTATCATCTGCCAAGATCGGGCGGCGTGAGCTACGCTGCACAGGAGTCGTGGGTTCAGAATGAAACTATTAGAGTGGGTCCAATTAACACCGTGTTACACGACCCTCTGACAAAAGACAGGATAACATTCTATTCGGCGCCCCGTATGACGAGGAGCGCTACAAGAAAGGTAACCTTCCTCCCTGTAGTTAGCATATGTCCTTTATTCTAATCCCTTGCTAGTCATCTACCAGTGCGGTTTGTTGCGTGACCTCAGCTTGTTCGATGCTGGCGATAAGACAGAGGTCGGAGAAAAAGGTCTGACATTAAGGTAGCGCAAAATGCTCGACATCCAAGGACCCATTACTGACCCGTTTCGTCTTCATAGCGGTGGTCAGAAAGCTCGTATCACCCTCGCCCGCGCCGTCTATTCTTCAGCCGAGATTCTTATTTTGGACGACGTGGGCGCTTTCCTCCAGGTGTTCTCACGGTGCCCAGTATTGATGTCATATATATGCCAGGTCCTGGCTGCTTTGGATGTCCACACTGCCCGATGGATTGTGGATAAGTGCTTCGGAGGTGACCTCATCCTTGGAAGAACGGTCTTACTTGTCGTAAGTGGGAGCTTCGTCAGTGTTCACTGGCTTTTGTCATTCCGTTGCAGACCCACAATGTCGCAATGGCTAGCTCACTGGCGGACTATGTCGTGTCCCTTGGCCTGGACGGACGAGTAGCTTGCCATGGCTCGGTATCGGATGCTGTCACAAACGATAAAAAACTCGCTGCGGAACTAGTTAAAGGGGTTCGAGCAATCAATGATGGGGAGAAAAAGATAGATCAGGAAGAGCCCGATGCGGTGGCGAAGCAGGCTGATGGTAAGTTGATCGTGGCCGAGGAGATTGCCGAGGGACATGTCAGCTGGGATGCCTGTGTGTGCATTCACCCTCCGACGTTACCCCTGAAGCTCACGATGTTCGTAAAGTCAAGCTATTCCTCGGAGGGTTGGGGGGATCCCATGTTCTCCTTTTCTGGATAGTATTCATAGGTGCCCTGTTGCTCTGCGATGCCCTGTTGGCTGTGCAGACATGGTTCATGGGATATTGGGCCGAGCAATATGACCTATACCCACCCGAGACAATCAGTGTCACTTTGTACGTAGACTGTCCGTTAATCCTCTACTTTGCCTCATGCGTTTGCAGCTATCTCACAGTTTATGGACTGATCCTGCTGTGTGCAATGATATTTTACACCACCGGAGCTGGTGTATACGTCTTTGGTACCCTGAGAGCGTCGAGAACAATTCATCATAAACTTATCGAGGCTATCCTGGGTACAACCCTAAGGTATGTTCCCGGGCGTCGGCATCGGTTCCGGTGCATCCGATGGATCGTGTCTTGCCTTTCAGGTGGCTGGACATCACCCCCACGTCACGAGTGATTACCCGTGTTACGCAGGATATCCGTGCCTGTGAGTTTTTGTTTTTTTGGTGCCTGGATTACATGACAGCTGTGTTCCAGTGGATGGCCCGATATCCAATACCTTTACGTGGTTCATCGAGATCAGTGCCACCATGCTAATCAAGTTTATCGCCGTGGTGTACGTCACTCCTGTGTTTATCATCCCAGGCACGGTTGTTGCCGTCCTGGGAGGTTGGCTTGGTCAGGTGTACATGAAGGCACAGATCGCGATCAAGCGTGAAATGAGCAATGCTAAGGCCCCAGTCTTGGGCCACTTTGGCGCTGCGGTCGCCGGACTCCGTTCGTGTGCTTTCGACTGTGATGACAGGGGTTGATCTGACACCTCGACTCAGCGTCCATTCGTGCATATGGTGCACAGCTCGCTTTCCGTGAAGAATCGTACAAACGGATCGATAAGTATTCGAGGGCTGGGCGATCTTTCTACAATATGAACAGGTAAGTAATCCAAGTCATCGGGGGGCACTGTCCCCAATAACCTCTCGCCTTTCCCCCCACCGCAGTGGATCAGTTTACGCATCGACTTCCTTGGTGGACTGTTTGCCGCGAGCCTTGCCGCTTACTTGATTTATATGCCCAACAAACATGCTCTTCCTTCCGATACGGGCTTCTCGCTCACCATGGCCAGTACGCACTTTGACCCCTGGCCTTTACTTGATTGCTAATTCTTGGCGCAAGTCGGATTTAGTGCTATGATCCTTTGGTGGGTGCGCATCTTTAACGACTTTGAGGTCAACAGTAAGGACATGTTTATTATTTGCATTACGCTTTTCTGATGATTTTTCTTAACCCCAGGCAACAGGTGAAATAAGTGTTGCCATGAAAAGCGCGAAAAAGTATACTTATGATGTTACAGCTTGGAACGCATGCACTCGTACATTAACATTGAGCAAGAGCCAAAGCCTAGCAAGCAAGGCATTCCGCCTGCGTACTGGCCGGCAAGCGGGGACCTCAAGGTTGAGAAACTTTCCGCGCGCTACTCTCTCGTACGTGAATCGTCGCTCCTGTGCCCCTTTCCACCTTCTCGGATCTCACGCGGCGATCAGGATGGACCAAAGGTCCTTCACGATATATCCTTCCATATCAAGTCTGGCGAACGTGTCGGTGTTGGTGAGTACTAATAAGACATATTAGCTTGCGTGCCTTGACGCTCAATCTAGTCGGTCGTACGGGGAGTGGCAAGGTGACTTGTTTGTCTTTATTGTTCTCGAAGTGCCCACTTAGTAACCTACAGAGCTCTCTGACTTTGTCACTGCTACGCTGCATCTTCACTGAGGGCAATGTGTACTACGATGGCAAACTCACGAGCTCGATCAACCTGGATGCTCTCCGCTCAAGTATCACCATCATCCCCAAACAGTAATATCTGGATTTTCCAATCTCTCGGCTCTAGCTGAAATGATATGATAGCCCGAACTGCTAAGCGGCACACTCAGAGAAAATCTCGATCCCTTCTCGCAATACGACGACGCGACGCTTAACGGAGCCCTGCGTGCTTCCGGGCTATTTTCCCTGCAGAGCGATGATGATGAGGGTCGTCTCATGTTAGACAGCCAGATCGCGAGCGGTGGCGGAAACCTCTCCGTCGGCCAGCGCCAAATCCTGGCGTTAGCGCGTGCGATTGTGCGCGGGAGCAAGTTGCTCATCCTCGACGAAGGTAGACTGACTCTACTGTATAAGACCGTTCCGGGGCTGACCCCAACATTTTTTCTTTTCAGCAACGTCTGCTATCGGTACCCGCTTCTTTTTTTTTTCAGAGAGTATATTGTGTGACCTAACGCGGACGGTAGATTACAAGACGGATACTATCATCCAGACGTCGCTCAGGAACGAACTCAAGGGCGACGTAACTCTCATCACGGTCGCACATCGTCTACAAACGATCATCGACGCCGATAAAGTGGTGCGTGTGGTGGCCTTTTCCCCATCTTGAATTGTCAAAATATTGATAAGAGTAAAAAAACACAAATTAGATGGTTTTAGACGCAGGTCGCATCGTAAGTGCCATCCATCATTTTTTCCAATTGTCAATGCGTACACGATCGGCGCCCGTGGCCCGTCCTGCTCACCTTGCTCACTCGATTGGTTCCCAGGTCGAGTTTGACAAGCCCAGTGAGCTGCTCAAAAACGAAAACGGCAGGTTCCGCTCGTTGGTCGACGAGAGCGGCGATAAGGACCTCCTCTACGCTACTGCCAACCAGGCAGGGATGGCGACGAATGCGTCAGAATGAAGGCAATCGTTGTTGTGATGATTTTTTTTTCTTGTTGTCTAAGCGCTGTGCATGTATATAGAGATTTATTACTAGTCATATGTTTCTTTCACCACGTATGCGCGGCTAGCTAGCTGCCCGCTCCAGGGTGAATATGATCGTTGTGTGGGACCTTAGCGCCTTAGCACCTCAGCCTCAGCTCCTCGCTTATCTCTTTTTCTTGTCCTTCGTCTTTCTGCCCTGGTTCGTGGAGAAAGACTGGTACAATATTCGGCTGCCGCACATCGACACCTTGGTCGCCATCGCAGATAAGGGCCGCCGGCTCCAAACAGGCCGAAAATAACTAAAGGTCGGATCGAACCCAGACGAGACGAGCATGGATGCTGTAGCGTCAGGGCCCATTTCTCTTCCTGCGAACGCGATACACTGTCAGTGCTCGTCCATACTATCGGGCTCCAACCTCCGCCACTGCAACCGTCGACGCGCCTGCACGCGGCTGAAGTCTGAGAAGACGTAACGGAACGTTGACCGAAGGAACAAAGGTAGGATACGGAAGGGCCCCCGGCAGAAGGTCTGGCGCTACGATTAGATACGATGAGTCTCGCATTTGCACGTGCTTGGCATCGAGTTTTTGTCCTACACTTCCCAGAGCCAACTGGCCGTGCAGTGGCTTGTCCGACCAAGTGAACTGTGAACTCAAGCAGGCGCACATTCTCAAACTTGGGGGGTACGAACAGGTCCGGAACCGGACTCCTCGCCCTCGGGTTCAGCCCCCCTGGCGCGCAGGTAAACACCGCGACGGACATACCCACGCTCCTTCTGCTGCTTCGGAAAAACCTGCTCTCCGTGCGCCCGACCACCGCCACGGCCCTGGACTGGGTCCTCCCTGCGTTGCGACGTCAGCACGGACCTGCCGGGCGTTCTGTTGATCGTGGACTGCATCTACGGTTGGTGCGATGATGACCGCAATCGCGGCCGCGCGGCTCACCGCCGCGGTTGTCGTGGCAGAGCTGCGTGCGGAGGATGTGCCGGGTGGATTGAGCTGGGTGGCGCGTGTGCCTTTTGGTCCCCGTTGGGGTATTGTGGGTAGTAAGGCTAGTAAGGGCGTGAGAACCAATTGAAGTTCAATCGGCGTGTACCGATCCCTTCCGATTGACGTGAAGAAAATGAATTCTTGGACATTCTGAGGGGGCATCGATGCAGTTTACAGTACGTGTTCGTCAGTCGAATAGCCCGACAACAAATCGACTTTTCGTAGATCCACATGGTGGGTGTGTGAATCACGGGCGTCTAATCCCTTTGGCCCGCCCGCCTCAGTCAAAGCTTCTTTGACAAACGCAACCACCTCGCCATTCAGCACAGCACCCTCACAATGAGCTCTCACAAGTGTGTCTGGGAAAAAGTCACCGCGTATCTCTGAAATAACTGAGTTTTCACATAGTCGTACCCAAGAAGCTGTCCAGACTGATCGCTCCTCCGAGGGCTTGGCCGCTTGGGTATCGAGGAACGTTCGACACATCGCCAGGAGGTGTTCGATGGACCACGAGGTTTATGTAGGTTGTCTGTGAAAATGCCTGCAATGCCGTCTGACTACTTCCGTGTAGACCAGACAACGATCGATGATCTCCCGGATGATACCCTCCTGGAGATATTTGGTTTATATCTGCACGACAAAAGCCCCGATGATTGGCATACGCTAGTGCACGTGTGCCAAAGGTGGCGAAACGTCGTGTTTGCATCACCGCGGCACCTGGATCTACTACTTCGCTGCACAGGAGATCGATCAGTAAGGGCGATGCTGGATATCTGGCCAACCTTGCCTATAGAGATTGACTATAGTCATTGGAGAGCGTCCGAAATGGGGCCGAAGAACGTCATTGCTGCGCTCGCGCATCCCGATCGTCTCCGTCACATCGTCATCATCGATTTTCCAGAATGGGAACCACTCGCTGCGGCAATGCAGGTGCCATTCCCAGAGCTGACCGTTCTGGCGCTGGGGGTTTCTTCGGACGTTACATCTGTGTCCGTCATTCCTGGTGGATCCGCCCCACGTCTGCGAACACTCGACCTGATGCGCATTCCACTTTCGGCAGTGCGGGACCTAATTCTGTCTGCTGGTGACCTCGTCGATCTTAAACTCGTGCGTTCGCGGTACGTTTCACCCGAGTCGATGGTCGCCTGCTTGTCCCATTTGAAGAGGCTCGAATCACTTTGGCTCGGAATCGAACCGCCTCAATTCCGCCCCGACCAGCCAAGTCTACCTCCACAGGAACGCGCAGTTCTCCCTGCTCTCGTCGACTTTTCCTTCACAGGCATGCGCGAGTACTTGGAAGACTTCGTCGCCCGTGTCGATGCCCCCGTGCTCAGCCAAGTCTATACGTCCTTTGCCGCGGACTTCGTCTTTGACATTCCACATTTCACACAGTTCATCGGTCGCGCAAGAGGGCTCAAACCATCCAAGGCACCCAGAGTGTTGTTTGCGTCACGGTCCATCCTACTCGAATTCTCGCCAGGTTCAACATTGAGAATCAACCGCTACAGGACAGATTGGTGTATTTCTTCAATTGTCTTGATTTGCGGCCAGCTTTCGCCTTTCTTCTCTCTTGTCGAACGACTTGACCTCGTCGCGGGGGATGATCTGGAAGTGGGACGTCCCATAGAATCCGCCCTCTTCCTCGAACTCTTCCGCCCATTTACCGCTATCGAGGGTCTCTATGTATCCAAGAGTCTTGTGCCGCTTATTGCGCCTGCACTACTGGAGCTCATCGGGGAAAGGGCCACAGAAGTGTTACCCAACCTGCGCGATCTTTTTTTGGGGGGACCTGTCCAGGAAACCATACAACCATTTGTCGACGCACGACAGCTCTCCGGCCGACCTATCGCTATCCACCGTTGGGAAGAGAAGTGAGCGAATTGGTGATTCACTGGTGCTGTCCCCTTTTCATACGCTCAGCACTTATCTGCTTTCTGTTCACAGCCCCCTTCGACAATTTCATTTATACATGTTCTTCCCGCTTGCTCGAGGCATTCGTTACCTTTACTACTAACAGTGCCACGATCCTTATCCCAAACCCAGTACATCCAATTATTTTCATTGTCACTCGCATTTTGTTAATGTCCCCCATTGTACCCCGGGACATGTTCGTCGACTTGAAATACCTGAACATTCCTGTAAGCATCTGGCCATGATTTAACCACATTCGTCAGCCGTCAAACTGGACGCTCCATGAGACGTCAGAACTTTTGACGCTGTAGGGGTATTCCAGAAAAAGAATTGGACGGGCGATGACGATAACGATGTCACGCTATATATTGCAGGACAATGACTACATGGTCATATTACACCCTTGCTCCCGCAACCACGTCCCGGAGCCAACTGGCCGTAGCTTGTTCGACTACGCGAACACTAGTACTGGTGCTTCAGCCACAAAACGACAAGAAAGAGTCGCTCATTCCATGCCAGTGGGACATGCCACAAACCAACCTACACGCCGATTGAACTTAGTCCTCGAGCCCACATACCGAAACGGGGACCCCGGACCCAAAAAGCCCTCAGCAACGCTCCACACGCTACCCCTCAATCCGCCCCTCAACCCAGCACATCCCTCGGATAGCCCCACAAAAGTTCGCCATCGACTTTTTACTTTCAATAGAAACCGGATATAGAGAGTGGGTGAATTTCGGGTGTAAGGAACGAGCGTGCGTTGAGCTCGGAGCCGCCGCATCGGACTGCCTGCACACCCGACATCGACACAACGCCACCGCCACTGCAAGCAAACGCCGTCGCCCCAAACCCTTCCAGCTAGATTAGTCGCTCTGCCCTCAGTATCTCACCGTCACCCTCTTTCTGTTTCCTACACTTCCTTTGTTCTCCTTAGCTACCAACTTTACATATAAAGTAAATGCAAAACTACTACCTAGTCACCACCCAATCAGGATCCCTTTCGTCTGCGTTCCGTCTCGTGTGCCGCGCCGCCGTGCGCTCCCGTTTCCCCGCGTTCGCTGTGCCGCCGTGCACAAGTCCGCTCCCCTTTCGTGCCGCGCCGCCGTGCACTCCCCGTTCCGTTCCCGCGTCCCGTCCGCTTCCTCGTCCCCAGCTCTCCCCCTTCAACATCTTATCACTTATATCTGTCCACACTTTCCCTTGGGTCGAACACACCAACTCGCACTTATACGGGCACGTGGTCTAATCGATCTAATCCCTTGGCCCTTGGCCCACCAGTCAAAGCTTTCTTTGACAGACACAACCACCTGCCATTCAGCCAGCACAGCACCCTCCCGATGAGCTCTCACAAGTGCGTCTGGGAAAAGTCACTATCCACATCTCTGAAATAACTAATTTTTCACATAGCCTTACCCAAGAAGCTGTCCAGACTGATCGTCCCTCCGGGGGCTTGGGTATCGAAGAACGTTTAACACATCGCCAGGAGGAGTCCGATGGACCGCGAGGTTTATGTGGGGTTTCTGTGAAAATATCTGCAATGGCGTCTGACTGCTTCTGTGTAGACCAGACAACGATCGACGATCTCCCGGATGATGCCCTGCTAGAGATATTTGGGTTTTATTTGGCCAACAAAAGCCGCGATGAATGGCATACGCTAGTGCACGTGTGCCGATGGTGGCGAAACGTCGTGTTTGCATCACCGCGGCACCTGGATCTACGACTTCTCTGCAGAGGAGATCGATCAGTAAGGGCGATGCTGGATATCTGGCCAACCTTGCCTATACACGTTATGCATTATCACAATCGGAGTGCGTCGGAAAGGGGGCCGAAGAACATCATCGCTGCGCTCGAGCATCCCGACCGTGTCCGTCAGATCAGCATCGACAATTTTCCAGGAGCATGGCAAGCGCTCGCTGCGGCAATGCGGGTGCCATTCCCAGAGCTGACAGTTCTGCGACTTCGGCCGCGTGGTACATTTGTGTTGGACCTTCTTGGTGGATCCGCCCCACGTCTGCGAACCATCGACCTGAGTGCCATTCCATTTCCGGCAATACGGGACCTACTGTTGTCTGCCGGTGACCTCGTCCATCTTACACTCGAGCGTTTGGAGTACGCTTCACCCGAGTCGATCATCGCCCGCTTGTCCTCCTGAAGAGGCTCGAATTGCTTCGGCTTGGAATCGAACCACCTCAATTTCACCTCGACGAATCAAGTTCACCTCCAGAGGAACGCGCTGTTCTCCCCGCTCTCGCCGAGTTTTCCTTTGAAGGCATGAGCGACTACTTGGAAGACTTCGTCGCCCGTGTCGATACCCCCGTGCTCAGCCGAGTCTACGCTGAATTTTCCGAGGACCTCGTCTTTGACATTCCACATTTCACACAGTTCATCGGTCGCGCAAGAGGGTTCAAGCTCTCCAAGGCACCAGAGTGTTGTTTCGGTCACAGTCCATCGTACTCGAATTCTCGCCAAGTTCAACATTGACAATCATCCGCCACAGGACAGATTGGGAGATTTCTTCAATTGCCCTGATTTGCAACCAGCTTTCGCCTTTCTTCTCTCTTGTCAAACGACTTGACCTTGTTGTGACACATTCGCCCTTCCAGCTGCGAGGGATAGACAGCATAGAATCCACACTCATGCTCGAACTCTTCCGTCCGTTTTCCGCTATCCAGGGTCTCTATGTATCCAGCAGTCTTGTACCGCTTATAGCGCCTGCACTGCAGGAGTTCATCGGGGAAAGGGCCACAGAAGTATTACCCAACCTGCGCGATCTTTTCCTGGGGGAACCTGTAATACCTGGATCTGTCCAGGAAGCCATACAACCATTTGTTGATGCACGACGGCACTCCGGTCGACCTATAGCTATCCACTATCGGGGAGAGAAGAGAGCGGATCTATGATTCATTGGTGCCATTATCCGTTTACGGCTTGCCACTTTGACATTGTCATTTATACATGGTTTATCCCGCTTGAGGCATCCGTTACCTTTACTACTAACAGTACCATGACCCTTATCCTAAACCCAGTACGTTGAATGGTCACAATTTGGTAATAGAGCTGAAGCTGTGGAGGGTACTCACCCACATTAGACACCATCTTGTGGTTCTCAAAAAAAGGAGCGTACTCGAGCGTGTTGAAACTGGAGCGCGCGACAGTGAAACGCGCAGATCTGCCAGATACAATAACTTGAATAAGATTGCCCTAGTTTAGCACTGAACCTCGTGTCCTGTCTTTATAGTTTGACTCGGAAATTCCAATTCCTGTGTGGCCTTTCGTTCCCGCGCTGCGAATCGAGGTCGCTGCCGCGTTCAAGTTCGGGTCTTCACTTGTGCTTTCACGCTTTCTACAGAGCGTGCGGTTCCCACAGTGCGGTGTAGGGAATGTGAGTCCGGGAGGATGGGATCCCGAGAGAGAGGGTAAACAGATGGAAGGGACTCGGGTCAAGACCCTCGTCCTCCTCTTTTTCACAACGCTTTTCTAAGTCTTATATACAAGTAGGCTACCTTGTTCTTTGTGTAATGTAATCAAAAATGCGTCCATCGTGTGTATGTACTCAATAAGGAAGATAGAAGGAGAGGCAGTCCGTGCGTTGTTGTTGCTTGACGGCCCATGCGTCGGTTGTCTTGGGGTGGCACATTGCCCACCTTACAGCGGTATGTGAGCCTGGACCCAGTAGTACCATCTGCATGAAGTCGGTGGTCCCCAGCACGCGAAGGGTATGCATACCGATATCGCCGCCATGCATTCCAGGAAAACGCTCAGATCACTAGTACCAGTTCCCAGCACAACCCACCAGTCATAGCGTCGGACTTCAAGTCCGGTGTGACGTTGTAGAATCTGGAGCCTGAGAGGGGTCCAGTAACGATATCGTATATGCAAAATATGGCCTGTCGCCGTCCAGGCCGTCCAGGGTCAACGGAGAACTCTAATTCTCCAGAACCAGTACGACGTCCCACCACTGTCCCAACCCACGGGACACCAACGCAAGTAAAAAGCGCACAGTTTTTTCGATTGCTCTTAAAAAGATCATTACCCAAACGAGTCGCAAATAGCTGGCTCGTAATGACATGCCAAGAGAAAGCGGGGTAAGGGGAATCTTGGAGTGCGCAGGGGGCAGATCTCAGTACACCTGCTTTAAGAATGCGATCACTTCTATAGAGCCCAAACCTCAACACCACCACACTTCAAAAATAGCAGCTATCTTCACTCTTGGGAGTATCCTATGTCAGTGTACCTACAGTGGCCAATCGTCAGCCCACCACTATCAGACCCAATAAAAGAGTAGTGACGGCTCACTCGCTTCCAACCACCTTTGGACCTTCTCGCGCCCCTCTTGACGTGAACGCTCCTCTTGTATCTTCCCTGCCGTCGGTGCGCCTGGGGGGGGCAGGTCTGAAAATCATTGCAAGATAGAAGGCATCGTCCATAACCCGAGAAAATTCTGATTCCTCGGACCGGATCTGATGGTGACGACCAACACCCCGGAGGTACGTAATTACCGTCGGATGGGTCATCCGGTTCGATGTCGCCTTTGCCTTCGCCTTCTTCAGCAGGGTCAGAACGGATAATCAGCGGAATGTCCGTAAAACGCTCGCGATGGTAATCATACAGCATTCCTTGAAGGTCATCGGCAGCCCAACGTTTCATGACAGCAATTCCATACATGAAATCGAGGAGTATGCTAGGCGGCGCAAGTGGACCAGACCAGTCGGCCGCAACATCCCATTCTGGAACTGGAACTCGGCCACCAACTGGCACAATATGTTGCATTGTCACGCGGGAAGCTGGCATTCCGCCAGTTTCGACTCTAGGGATATCGGCAAGATCTAGGGCAAAGTTGGGAGTCTAGAAAAAACAGCCGCATTATATTGTGGGACAATAGCCAAACGATTGTCTCAAGTACCTTCACAAATTGGGTGTGCCCCTTGCGAAACCATGCATGGAGCTCCTTCGACAAAAGAATCCCGTTCTGGGTTGAATTAATGTCCATCGAAGATATTTCCGGGTCCACGTCCTCGTACAATACTCTGCGATCTGTAATGACTCGTTGGATATACTAGTGGAACATTAGAAGGACCAAATATGCATTATAACAGGATTCGGAACGGTACCTCATCGCCCTTGCTATGTGGGATGATGTGTGCAGCATCGCAGTAGGAGACATCCCTTGTCGTGATTACACAACAATTGCCATCGCGAAGAGCAACCGCACTACGAAAACGGGGGCCACGCTCAGTAAGAGCAGATGATGTAATGCGATCATCTACTAAATGATCGCATTACGTCATCTGCCATCGCGAAGAGCAACCGCACTACGAAAACGGGGGCCACGCTCAGTAAGAGCAGATGACGTAATGCGATCATCTACTGACATCTAGGTGGTTTTCGACGAGATGGTACACCACTGTTTCACCAGGTTGTCAGTAGAGGATGGTTGGAGGTGCGAGGGCATCACCTTCCGGACTGAAATAGTAATAATCCTTAGCAAGGTTGGCGGGAGAGAGAACTCCATAATCGACAACGTTGCCGCCAGGTGAGTCATAGAGATGGCCCTTGACACCAAGGACAGCGAAGGCGACAAAACGAAGCCACTTGAGAGGACGAAGAGAGAGCCTCTCAATATCCAGGGCAGCGAACGTGAACATGAAGGCAGGAGGGAAAGATGTCACAGTAAAGCGTGACCGCGTGACCTACCCTATCCGCGTTCTGCGTCCTTCCTCATTAGGCAAACCTCACTCGCGCATATATTCATGCATTCATGTGTTGAGCAGTGCGCGTGCGGGCGAGCAATACCGCGACTCGACTGCCCACTAATAATCTCCATCTCATCTCGTCGTTTCGCGCAGAGCGCCCTTCTCTTACCCTTACACAGTGGACAACGTTAATTTGTACCACCACGACCACCGCACCCCCTCGCTCATAGCCACTTCGCCTGCTTTTTCTGGGCGCTGGTACAAGGACGCCATGTCTTACGGGCCTGGTAAACTTGAGCTCCCGCTCGTCGAAAATGAGCCTTTGGGCATATCCCTTGGCAACAAGATAGAGAAGTGCGAGCTGCGAATAGAGGGATGACCTGCTGCTCTTGCGTCGAGGTGAGCGTTCCCACACGGCTTTCTTCTGCCCTCCTTGAACTCAGTCCTGTCAAGTCCACCGAGGGAATGCTTAGATCTCAGCTAGGCATTCATCCCGTCAAGGTCGCTCTCCTCGCCGAACGTGGTGTGGTCGACTTTGACCCTCAGCAGTGGGATGCAGAGAAGACCATCAAAGTAAGTCCCCTCGTGCCGTGCGTGTTATGACTCGGCAAACCCCTTGGTCAAGAAATCTCGGATATTGGCTTCGACGCAACGCTCATTCCGCCCGTTCGTTCGGATGAAATCACCCTGCGCATTGATGGCATGACCTGCTTGTCGTGCACCTCGACTGTAGAGACTGAACTTGGCAAGATGCCAGGCATCATGGGCGTCGCTGTTTCCCTTGCTGCAGAAACTGTGAAGGCATCCTTCGACCGCGGTCTGATTGGCCCGCGTGAGATGGTAGAGCGTGTCGAGGAGCTTGGTTTCGATGCCATATTGTCGGACCAACAGGACGCTACCCTGCTGCACTCCCTCACACGTACCAAAGATATTCAAGAATGGCACCTCCGATTTCAGTGGAGTGTCGCGTTCGCTCTCCCTGTCTTCCTGATCGGTATGGTAGCCCCTCATATCCCCTTCCTCCGCGACATCTGCCACTTCAACGTCATACCTGGCATTCCCCTCTGTCATCTCGTCATCGCTATCATGACGACCCTCGCACAGTTCTGGATCGGCCATTTTATCGCAACACATATAAGCCCGAAGGGCAAGGCGGCGGTTGTCACGGAATTGATGAAGAAGGAAGGGGGCGGTGTGGCGATGGTGCGTGTGTTCTTATCTTTGCCTACGCAGACAATTCGCTGAAAGTAACGGATGAGGTCGGAGACGGCATCAACGACTCGCCCGCGCTCGCCGCAGCCACGGGCGGCATCGCGCTCTCGTCGGGCACATCGGTCGCGATCGAAGCGGTCGACGTCGTCTTGATGCGATCGGATCTGCTCGACGTGGCGGCGCTGAACCTCGCCCGCGCGATCTTCCGCACGATCCGGCGGAACCTGAGCTGGGCGTGCGTGTACAACCTGCTCGGGATCCCGCTCGCGATGGGGCTCTTCCTGCCGCTGGGTGTGCACTGCACCCGATGATGGCGGGCGCTATGATGGCGTTTAGCTCGGTCAGCGTCGTCACGAGCTCGGTGGGTGCGTCCCGCGGATAGCATGTTACCTGGGGAGCGGCGGGTGTTACCTGAGCCGTTGTGGGGGTTGAGGCGTACGGCGCGATGGGCGACGTATGGGATGCGCTGCGCGCGCGGGAGAGGTTGTTTGGTGATGCGCGGAGCGGTTGTGCGCAAGTGAACACAGAAGAAACTGTGTAGGCGCTTGCTTGTTGGGGATCGCTACTGATGTGTTTTGTAGACCGTGCCACCCGTGGTGTATATATATTTAGTTCCCGTCATTTTCCGTTCACTGTTTTCTTACTGTCTTTGAAGGTGTCTTTCCATGGACCCCGTACTGATTGATATTGTCTACAGTAGTTAAGGCTAGCGCACGTTTACGATTGATTTATGATCTTTGGTGGTGAAGAGTGTACAGGGTGTGCAGGGGCAAAGTGTGTGCGGTGTGGCATTTTACGAGCGGGTTTATTCCACCTTCTGAATCATCACAGAAGACTTGGGCTAGAGACTTTTGGGATTTTGGGCCCGCCCTTGGTATCTCTCGAGGGCCAAAAGAGGCAGCTTGTGGTGGAGAGTAATTGTGACGGTACGGTGAGACTGGCACGGGTTGGGAGAACAAAACAATCGAGGGCTACTGTAGGACCCGGGGGTTCTAAAAGTACTGGTAGAGATAGATGCTCGGCGATTTGATCCAGGGATATGTTGCCTGAAATACGCGGAAGGGCCCTCTCTCATTCACAAACTGAAGATGGGGGGATTCACCAGCACGATGATTGAACCCATTGAAGTACTGGCTAAGTGCAAGCCACAGCACAGCGGACGAACGGCGGACGGGACCGAGCGACGAGCGAAAGCGAGACAGTTTCAGCAGGTGCGGCCCGGCTTGGCCTGCCTGAAAGCCCCGGCTTTGGTTCGGCCGGGTGGCTTTGGCTATCCCAAATCCCACTGGCAGGCCGGGCCAAAGCAGTCAACGTGCGCCGCCATGTAATCGAAGCCAGGGCTGCAAAATATGGCTTTGTCCAGGATCAACGGAGAACCCCAATTTCTCCAGGGGTAGCACCACGTCCCCTATTGCCCCACGAAACACCAACGCAAGTAAAAATCGCAGAGTTTTTTTTCGATTGCTCTTAGAAAGATCATTACCCAAACGAGTCGCAAATAGCTGGTTCGTAATGACATGCCAAGAGAGAGCGGGGTAAGATGGTAGGTGGTAGGTGGTAGTAGGCTGTGTAATATGTGTGTTGTTGAACGGTATTGAGAGAGGGAGGTAACCAGAGAAGATGTGTAAGAAAAAAGCAAAAAAAAAAGGTCCGTAAGGTAATCTTGATTCAAATGCAAAAAATGGGAGGTATCAACGAATACGCGACGATGGAGTGATGTGAAGTGTGGTGGTGGGGGTGGTGGTGGAGGTGATATGATGATAGTAAGGTCTGGGAAAACGCATGCATACGTACAACGTTAACGGGCAGAAGTCGAGTCGAACCCGGAGTAAAGAGGTAACGAGGAGAGAAGAGAAGAGAATAGGAGAGATAGTAGTAGCACACAAACATACAACAAATTAAATAGGTGGGCTGGAGGTGGATAAGATACTTTACTCGTTACTCATACAATCGTTTTGGGTTTTCATCAGCTCTCTCTCACTCTCACTGGACGGCGCAATTCCCGTTTGAAATTTTCGACTCGCCGCGCCCGCGTCTCGTCCGATGCGTCGTGTCTTGCGCCGCAGCCGCAGCCGCAGCGACCTCGAACGATCCCGGCGGCATTGCTGCAGGTGCAGAAGCGCGAGGAGCAGCAGGCGGGCACGGGGCGGCATGCGGCTCGCCCACACCATCCGGTACGGTCGACGTCGACGCGCTCGAATAGACACTGGCGCGAAGCGCCGCAGCCATCGCCACCGCAGCCGCAGCAGCCGCCGCGGCGTCCGTGGTCGACGAATCGGTCGCGGCCGAGAGCGACGGATCGATGCGAGCGGCGCGGCGGCTTGAGCCTGAGATGCTCTCCGCCGCGGTGCCCAAGCTGCGTATGCTGTTCGACTGCTGCGAGCCCGGCGAGGGCGAGGACGAGCCGATGCTCGAGACGGACAGCGGGCGCGGGCGGTCCCTGGAAAGCGCGTTCGGTCGGTGGCGCGTCAGGATGATGGACAGCTTCCGCTTGATCACGTTGCCTTCGGGGAGTATGGACTTGGTGGTGGGCTGCTGTGGCTGAGACGACTGCTGCTGCTGTGAAACGGCAAAAGGTGAGGCGCCCGAGAGGGAGATGGATGAGTTCGAGTGCGCGAGGTCTGGCGTGAGCGAGGCGCGCGAGCGCTTGAAAGGGGAGAAGATCTTGTACGCTACAGGCGGGTGCGTGGGCGACGGCGCAGAGAGATGCGGGAGTTCGTGCGCTCGCGATCCAGGCTGCCGCGGGACGAGCTCGCGCCAAGCCCATCAGATGCGGGGCCTGCCGGGGGTGGCAGTCGGGTGAAGACGTCGACGGGGCTGCCCCGCTCCGCGAACTGGGCATGCCTGAGTAACATCGACCGCAAATCGCATGTCGGCGGTGCGCGGCCAGCGCACTTGGAGTGGGCTACGAGGCTACAGTGGGAGCACAACACGGCGCCCTTCTTCGCGGGATCCATGCACACCCGACAGTTGACAGCTGAATATAGAGAGCGAGGCGATCAGCCAAGATCATCAAATGGCACCACTCGCACACCAAACTTACGTTTGCTGAAGGTCGTCTTTACAAAGGTGTGCTCACGCACCTCGAAGAGGTCAGGCTCCGTCTGAGGGACTTCAGGAATGACCGGCGATGCGCAGATAAACGAACGATGGCCCGGCGAGCTCGAGAGCATCATATCATCAGCGCCAAGGCGAGCGAACTCGGGAACTGGCGGGTCGACCAGGTCGAGACTCGAAATCAAGTGGCGTGCTGCGTCGTTTTTCTGCAAATCAGCGCTCACTCGCCGAAGGAACGGTATGCTATCCTGAGGTCGCAAGTCCTGTTGTGTACATCCGCGGAGCGGGGGAAGGAAAAAAAGGAATCACCATCAGCTCATATCATCTACGTATTGATCGCTTCGCCTGCCTTACCTTGTTCAGACCCCAATGGTTCTTCAGCCACTCATGCTCAAAGAGTTCCTCCGCGCTCGGTCGCTGTGCCGGGTCTTTGTGGAAACACTCCTTCAGAAATGCGACGAGCGGATCAGAGAAGCGCTCGGGAATAGGGGGGCACTCGTCCTCGACGATTCGAAACATCACTAATCGATAATTCATCAGCGCGCACATCAGTACGAAAATAGCCAGGATTTCCGTACCCGTCATGGCGTTGGCGATATCCCCATACGGTGGCCGTCCCGTGAGCAACTCGATGACGGTGCAGCCGAGCGACCAGATGTCAGATTTGGTCGATGCACCTTTAAGCTCGATCACTTCCGGCGCCATCCAATTGGGCGTGCCAGCGACATCTTTGCTCTCGCCGCGCTCCATAGCACGGAGATTGAGCGAAACGCCAAAGTCGGTGAGTTTCACGTTCCCGGTCTTGGTCGTGAGGATGTTCGCCGCCTTAAGATCGCAATGTACCACATCGCTACGGTGGAGATAATCTAACCCCTCGAGAATCTTGACAACGTAACTCGCCACCAGTTTCTCGTTTAGCTTTCCGAAGGCCTTGAGGGTTTGCCCAAGCGACCCGTTCTCGGCATATCTACACGTGGTGATGCCGCGAAGCAGTCAGCGCGCCAAGTAGATCAAACTGCGCAGCCACCGAGGTGGCGAAGCGCAACACATAAAAGGGGGTTGGTTGGAACACGCACTCGAGGACGATACTCAGCGTATTCTCATCCCGGGCCATGCCCTCATATTTGACGATGCTCGGGTGCGTGAGCCGCTTGACCAACTCGACTTCCCGCATGAGCTGTGCAATCTCCTCCTCCTTCAACCCCTCCAAGCTGATCCGCTTCACAGCAACCATCTGACCAGTGTTCAAGTTAAGCGCTCGATAAACGGACCCGAATTGTCCCCGTCCGATGCAATTGCCAAGTTGCTATAAAAGCAAGTAAACAGGATCAGCCAAGCCCCTCTTCTCTCCTCAACCCCTCTAGAAAAAAAATCAAAAATCAAAAACTCACAAAGTGCGTCGGCGGTTTGCCCTCCTCCCTTACGACTAACATCTGTCGGGACATGCTTCCCTCTGTCGCATCGCGCGCCATCAGATCGCTGGCGCTCGCATGCACTCCCGAAGCCACGCCGAGATTGACCATGCTCTCAAAGCGCGACCGACGAGGCTTGGCACCAAATTCATCGTACGAGTTCGGTCGCGGACGCCGGCGCGAACTCGCCCCGTCGACCTCACTCTGGAACCGACCACGCGGTGGTGGCGCTTGCGTAGACCCGCCACCATCGACGCCCAGAGTCGCGGCTGAACCTGACCCAGTGCTCGGACCGACGCTACGCTCGTGGGATGATGTGCGTTCGATCGAGTCGGACAATGGGGAAGGAGGGGCGTTCAAGGAGATGAGCGAGGGCACGTATTCACCGGGACCAGACACGGCACGGGGGAACGGAACGGCGACGAACGGGTCGTTATCGCCCCCACCCCTGCTTGCGGCGTCATCGGGACTGCTTCGCCTGGGTACATATATCCCGTTCCTCTGCCCAGCAACTCCACCACGCGTGCTACTCCGGCGCAGCGCCACGCGGCTGGATGGTGCAAAGCCCGAGCCAAGCGCGGCTGGATCCGGACTCGAGTCGCGAGGGAGTAAGAAGTCTCGAGACGGGAGCAGGGGGGTGTCGACGCTGTGGCGCGCTCGGTGCGACGGTCGCCGCGCAACAGGAGACGAGAAGGATTGTGATTCGAGAGTGCTTGGGGGGTCAGCTGGTGCGGAGAGAGCGACGAGATCTGCAGCGGCCAATTCGTCATGACCGATGGTCGGGGCGTCCGCGGACATCGCCGTCGCCAAGGAAGACCTCGAGGGCTTCTTGATCGCGATCGGGCGAGAAGCCACGTGGTTCTGTGCTGCCGAGAATGCCTCGAGAAAGTCGTCGGGCCACTTGCCCTGCTTCAGGTTGATGCGCTCGGCTTTGTGCGCCATTCCATTGCCACGGCCGCCACCGTTGACCGGTTCCTCGGATTCCTCAACGACCCGCGACAAGTCGACGGGAATCGTTTCGCTTGGCTTTCTCTCGCGGGAACGCACTGGGCTCTCAAGACTGCCCCGTCTGCGCTGGTTGAGTACAATACCGCCGCTGGTGCTCGGGCTATAGTTGTTATTGTTGCCGTCGCTGCTGCCAAAGCCGTCGCAGGCAACCACAGATGCGGCTGCAACACTCGCCTCGGTGCGCGTCATGCTCGGCCATTCGGAAGGTATAAATGACGTCGCCTCAGTCGTGACGGTCCGGATTGTGCCAAACTTGCCATACGCACCGGAGCTGCGTCCGTTCCCGGTACCAGCATCGAGCAGGCTCGAGTACGTGCTTGTTTCGGTGAGGTTGCTCGACGTGATGGACACGCGGGGAGGCTCTCCGAAAGAAGGTGATTCGCCAGCGTCAGAAGCAAAGGGTGAGCGCTCAGATGCCCGCTGCAAACGCATGGGGGAGCGCGAGGGAGGGATTGGGGGCACCTCGTCGAGGTCGCTGGTCCGAGTGGGCGTTTCGTTCCCGTCTGCCTCGGTTCCAAGTGTTGTGCCCGCGTCGCTAGACGAAGTGGTGGGGTCTGGGCTAACGGATCGTAACGTGGGAAGGCCGACCGAAGGTGGTGACCATCGCCTCGTGTTGCTCCGTGTGGGAGAGCGCGATGACTGTGGTGGTGGTGAGTGAGACAAGTTGGGCGAGGACATGACCGCGCGAGACGAAGAGCTAGTACGGTACGGGGAACCGAGAGGCGCGATGATGTTTGGATTCACGGCGGCTGCGTTGATGGGCTTGAGGTTACCTTTGCCCCGCAAGATATGAGAGTGCGTTGGTGCGGGCGTCTCTGCCCACTTGACGAGAGCAATGACAGTCTTTGCCACACGTGCGAGGGAGTCGAAGGTGGCCTCAATGAGATCGTCGCGTAAGAAGAGATCTTCAGGTGGAAGCCCGTTGGCAGAGCAGGACGCAAGAAACTTGGTAACGTTCGACATGCGGAGCTTGCCGTCCTCGTGTGGGTCAATCCGTGATATTGAGCCTGGCCGCAACTTGTTCATAAGTCTACATGGATGATTGATAGAAATAAAAGGTGTTAGCATTCCGCCCAGACGCGCGAGTAACCAAGAGAACACGAAATGAATGACTCACTGGCAAAGAACGTAACCATCCCGTAGGGCCTCCGTGAACAAGCGGCGCTCCCTCTCTTCTCCTGCCATGCTTGCGCTTCCAGCTACCATTCCGGACCCAGTTTGACCTAGCTGCGTGACGCTCCCATTTGCAGGGATTGCGCTGCTCTTTCCCCAAACACGCTCAAGGCGGCGAGAGCTCGCATGCGTACTTCAACCTCCTCTGATTCGCGCTCGCCGAGGCCGGTAGTCTTCCCGGGCCGCAACATCTCCTTACAGAGCACCGAACTGGCTACGCGCACCGCTTCGCGATGCATCGGGTTCGATGGGCCGGCCGCTGAAATTGACGTGGTGGAACCGTTCGCGTGGCGCATGAGAACGGCGGAGGGAGAGACGGCACGCTGGTGCTGGCGAGTTGGAGAAAGTGCGCGGGGACGGCTGGGTGAAGCCGGAGATGAAGCGCGCAAGGCAGGCGAAGGCGAGCGGCGATCTACCGAAGATCGCCGGATCGCGTTGGTCGGGTAAGAGGGCGGGTAATTGAGGCTAGAGGTGGACGCAGAGGCAAAGCCGCGCGGGGTGACCACGCGAGATGAGGGAGAGCGGGTACGGGAAGAAGTTGGGCTGGAGTGTGGTTGATCTGGAGAAGGAGCTGCTGCACCCGCGGAGGAGCGCTTGCCGAGTTGTTGGCGCTGCTGCTGTGGATTGCGAGAGGACGAGGGCGGGGTTGAGGGAGTGCCGGGGCTCACTGGATCCCGGCTGCCGGGCCGAGTGGGAGTGGTAGGCGCCGGCGAGGGGGAAGACGCGAAACGATCGAGGGACGGAGTAGACGGGGAGGAGGGCAAAAGTGGCGCAGGACGGGATTTTCTGGATCGAGAGGAGGGTGGGGATGGCGAGGAACCAGCATTCGCGACGGAAGGACGCTTCGGAGTAAGGGGGGCGGGGGGACTTATAATGGGGCGGGTTGGCGAGGATGGCGGTGGAGAAGGGGAGGCGAGCGAGGAAAGATTCAGAGCGGGGGACGAAAGCGAAGCGAGCCTTAGTGAGGGGGGAACAAAGCTCGTGAACCCAGGTAATCGAAATCGGTGTTCTGGAGGAAGGCAATCATTTCCTCCTTCTAGATCTCCACTTTGGTGATTCAACGTCGGCGGTGGTACAGCGTCCCTCGACGGTTCCGTGGCGGACAGTTTCCTTGTGCGGCGGAGGGCGACCCTGGTCTCGAACCGTTTGAACATGCCGGTCCGTTCTTTATCACCCTTCCCACCATCTTCTCCCGAGATGACTTCAGTCACCTTGACATGGGCACTCGTTTTGGCGCCCCGACTATCGTCTTTGGCTGTGATAGTCGCAAAGTCATCACAGGGCGGCGAAGAAGAGGTGGTGGCGGGCTTTCCTTTCGACCGCGCTGCGGATCGGATAGTATGTTCAAATGGAGAACGAAGCAAACGCTTGAGCGACATCGGTGCCGGGGTGGACGGAGCGGGAGCGGGCTGCGACATCCCCTCGGGGTGTACCGATCTCGAACGAGTTGCAGGCAACGTCGGTGGGGGTGGGGGTGGTGGCAGTGGGGAGCGCGAGGACTTGGAAGGGGGTGGCCTGGAAGGGGGAGAGTGGACAGCGGGAGGAGGAGGGGGGTCAGAATTAACGGATGCACGAGAGGATAGAATGTGTCGGGGAATTGGGACGGCACTGATTTTCGAAGTTACGATGGCGGCGGCCATGTGGAAAAAATCATGCAAGTGGGTCGAGGAGAAAGGGGTTTCTCTGGGTGTGAATGGCGGGGATGGCGACGAGTGGGGAAAGGGTCACGAACCGACCGCGAGCATGAAGAGCTAGGGAAACGGAGACGGAGACGGGGACGAGAAGAGGTGGGATGGGATGTCGCACTCGCTGGGAAACCAAGTGCACGGCGGGGTGGGGCCAGGGCCCGCACGTCAATCAGAGCAGGCAAATGTGATGTGAAGAGAAGCTCGCACCCAGTTTGGTGGGCAAATTAAACCAACAAGAGAAGCCGAGCAAGGGCCATCCAACTCCCTGCAACGTGGGCTCTCCCCCGCAATATGTACAGTAAACTTTCTATGGCTGACATGCACAGATTTACGGCTACGCCCTCGCCTAGTCCTCTCGGTCACCCGTAATCTTATCCCCGCACCTCAACAAGCTAAACTGGCCAGCTCGGCGTTTCCGGGAAACAGGCGCCGCTCGGATCGCATGTCCGGTCAATCCATCTCCTCCTCTCCCTCGGCTCATTTTCCCTATTGCAGTCTCATATCCAACCTGCCCAGCCCTCCAAGACTCAAGACACACATATCTCCATATCCCCATATGTCTTGTCCCACCTTGCGCGGAATGACGCATCCAATGACGTTCCTTGTTCCCGATCCCCTCACCTTCCTCGCACATTTCATATTAGGCTCACTGACCCGCCTCCCTCCGCCCTCCGCCCGCCGTGATCCATTCCAGGCGCCCTCAATCTAGCTGCCCACCCTTATGCAGCGTCAACGCCTTCTGCCTTCTGCCCTTGCCCACAACACTAGTAAACATGCGCCACTGGGCGGTGCCTTTTGACAAAAAAACTTATTCATTCACTGCGCCTTGAGGTCGCGATCCGCGGAAAACTCATCTATCTTCAGTCTTCCAAGCAGCCAGTCGTTCGCCCGTTGAGATGAGATCATTTACGACCTAGACCAGAAAGTTGGCGTTAAATCACGTGTTGGCCAACGATCACGTGTAGTGGATCCCAAGGATCCATGTGGCCACCCCTAATAACCGCGGCCGGCCGGAGCCAACCAACAACTGGCGTTGGCGTGGCCATGGTTTGGTTTTGTGGAGCTCGGCAGCTCCACGCTGCCTGCAGGATGGCACAGAGGGCGCAACTCTGACTTGGTGTGAACATACTCACGCTTTTCAATTGGAAGAGGATCAGCGGCGCTCTTCGTGACTTTCAAAATGACACCATGTATGAACAGAATTCCTCCTGGAATCCTCATGGTAGAGAAGCGCTCATTGTCCCTTGATGACTGGCGTGCGACTTTTATCGCCCCCGGCCAAACGTTCCGAAAAAACCTATTATCGCTGTTGCACATTGCACGAAAAGCAGACTGCGGGGAGGGCGAGGGAGGGCGAAGAAATGGTCCTCGGCACGTTTGCCTCAGTCAAGCACACATCCAAGGCTAGGGCACCCCATACCCAAAACCAAACCCATGACACCATGCTCAGTCGTGGCAAGCGTTCGGAACCGGGACAAATCGATGTACATGGTCGTACAGAAGTGGAGGGGCAAATATTCTGGGGCTTATCAGTCGGTCGCAGTTGTTGTTGTTCAGGAACTCTTTGTGAAAGAAGGAAGGCAACAAAGGAAAGGAGGCATGGGTTGTGGCGTGGGAGCAAACGAACGCTGACTGAGTTTAAACTTTTTTCACTGGTTTCGGCATTCGGCGTAACCCGGCGCAGCTGGCACCACACAACGATCGATAACGAATCTTTTTCTTTCCACAACAACATCGACGACGGTCGCGGGCTTTGTCGGATTCTCCGTGGAAAAGAGCGTTTTTTTTTCTCCTAACTTTGTTGTACATACGACAGCCGCCATGCCAACTCGAGCTGCTGCAGCTGCCGCTGCCGCCGCCAACACGCGTACAACCCGCTCACGCAAGCTAGCCTCACAACCCTCAGGTAAAGAGAACGACGCGACCCCCCTCCCTTTGTCAACAAAGGCGAAGGAGAAAGCTCCCAAAAAGCCTGCTCGAAATGTAAAGGCAAAGAAAGTGGAGGAGCTGTTTTGTTCGTGTCGTGGTGTCGATGACGGAACCCCTATGGTTCAATGTGGCCCTTGTGATGAATGGTCAGCATACTTCCGTCCCTCCTGTCCTTCTCCCCCAACCTCACACACTCACAACTCGAACGGTACTGATATCTATCCCTAGGTATCACTTCCGGTGTATCCAACTTAGCGAAGACGATGCGAGTGAGATAAGTGAGTCATCGTATTCTTCATTTCTACCATGCTATGGTATCCCACTGACTGACATGTCATGTTTTAGTGGTGTATGTGTGTCCCTCGTGTCAGGAGAAGACTGGCAGGCGTACAGTGAGTAAGTGTCAGAAGACGACCCATGCGCTACAACTCCTCCTACCCCTTTTTCTCCTTCCGTATTGTTGTACTCTTTCGTCTTGTAACAACCCACTTCTACGTCTGCTGGTACCCGTGTTCGTCGCAATACGTCTTGGTACTGGTACACGCTGCCATCGCGCCGTCTGAGCTGCATGTGCCCCACTCGCGCCAGCACTAGTTGCATACATCGAGTCTGAATGATACCCCTCCGGTATCAGCGTGGTCAGGCAAGAGTTTTGACCATGCCTCCCCGGTATTGTGCATATGTAATGTGAGACGACACGCCCAGACCCATTGGCAATCTTACTTTTTTTTTCTCCCTTTGAACTCTTCATTTTCTTGCTTTAATTTCCCTTTGGTACCTCACTTTTTTCATTCTCCGCGCCCTGAGAGGGACCAGTGTGCTGACTCAAGTTTGATAGTGGAATGGGAGGGGCCCGACGCGCTTGAACCTATTGAGGTTGAGGACGTTGCATCCGAAGAGCCATCAGGAGCAGTCAAGACGCTCACGAAAAGTACAGAAGAGCTTGCGCAGGCGGAGGAGTTCGAGGAGCCCAAAACGGAACCGAAGCAACGACAACGGAGGCTGTCACCTGCAGAGTTGTCAGAGTCAAGCGATGACGGGAGTGGCGACGAATATGTCGACGAAGGCGATTATCGCGAGGGTGGCAAACGAAAGGTGCGTCATCGCGTGCCATCTGTCGCGAAGGCACCACGTGCTCATAAACCACCCTTTCGACAGCGTTCAAGCAAGAGGCGGGTCATTACAGCTTCATCGTCGGATACTGAAGAAGACGGCGAGAAGGGAAAGGTCGCGGCCACGGGTGCGGTGCATACGCGCCGCGCGATTGTTTCGGCAAGGTCCACGTCTCCGCAACCAGGCATACTCAAGCGCAAGCAATCCATTAGCGCCACAGGCACTGCGACAGCGCCGACCGCGGCAAAGCGTAAGCGTGCCGAGTCATCGTCTACGACCGCATCTGCAGTGGAGGACGCTGCACGCAAGTACTGCCTTGGCAAATTCAACGAGATGTTCACGGGCATATTTATGCAGTACCCGTACACACGGAAGGAAGGCGATGCCGATGAGGATGAGGATGAGGGGAAACCCAAGGAGGCACTGGTAGAAAGAAAACCCGAGGAGTTGACCGAAGAGGAGAGGACGCAAGTGCGGGAACGCGCCACGACATTTGCGGCAGAAGTTGAGCAAGCAGTGTTTGATACGTATGCGGAACCAGACAAGTATGGAAAACCAGGCGCGGGCGTGAAGTATAAGTACGTCTCGCAGCTCTCCGCGCATGCTCGTGCTGATGACGGTGCCTCTCTTTCCTAATATTTCTCTGCAGGGAACGCTTTCGCACCCTCACCTTCAATCTGCAGAAGTCCGACCGCGTCGCGCTGCACAAGCGCATTTCCTCTGTTCAAGTCGCACCTGTGACGCTATCAACGATGTCCTCTACGGAGCTTGCGTCGCAGGAACAGCAGGAGTCAATCAAACAGGCTGAGCAGGAGGCCCTTGAACACTCCATTCTAGTCAAGACGGCCGCCCCGCGCGCCAAGATCACGCACAAGGGCCTGCAGGACATTGAGGACGTCAACGAGGACTCGGCTGTCGCCAAGCAGCGCGAACGCGAACTCGAGATGGCTGACCAGGAGCGCGAACGCGAACGCCTTGCCAGGCTGCGAACCATCACGATCCAGCCGCAGGTGCAGGGCCACTCGAACCCACCCTCCGCCTCGCTTCCACCGGAATCCCCCGTTGTTCCCACTTCCGCTTCCGGCACGGGCCCGGCATCGTGGGGTGCACCTCCTCCCGTACCGCCCGCCCAACCCCAAGCAGCCGATTTTGCACACACGGTCGATCCAGAGCTCAATCTGGGCGACTTTATCCACATGGATGACGAGCCATCAGAGTCTGCTGCCCCTTCTACTTCTGCTTCTGTGACACCCGAGTTGCCCGTGTCCATGAGCGAATCGCCGGCGGCCGAACAGGCTTCGGGACAGCAGGGACAGACAACGCCGATTACTGGGATCTCACCGTTCGCGCCGAGTAAACCGGACATGCCACCGCGCGCGTCGTTTGACCTGAACGCGCTGTGGTCAGCCCCGCCGCCGACACCGCCACCTGCTCCATCTAATGAGGCTGGTGATACTGATGATAATAGAGATGCGATGGACCTGAGCACACCCACGCCTCCGGTTGAGGAAGTCAGTTCACGCGGGGGGGGAGCGAGGTCTGCGGGTGGGCCAGAACGAGGCGCGGAGCGCGAAGGGGAAGGCGGGGATGACCTGGACTTTGCCATGTTCCTGGGTCAAGAGGAAGAGGAGAAGGAAAGGGAAAAGGACAAAGAGAAGGAGACGATCGAGCAGACTTCGCGGCCAGATCCGCAGGTCGTTTTCGAAGCGTTGCCGCACGTTTGGAATGGAATCGTGAGTCGACCGCTTTCCTCTCATTGCCTGACGACCGACGAACCGTTCTGGGACTGGGATAGATCAGCATGCCGATCGACTCGAGCGTGCCACAAGAGCTCAGGGTCGTCGCCCGCCAGATCGGCGGTCGCGGCCTTGCGCCCGATTCACACCTCTGGCGGACGCTCTTTCCCCTCCACCACCTCCGAATCGACGGCCGCGTCCCCGTCGGCAGCTCGGCACAGTACTTGCTCGCGTCGAGGCTCAACTCGTCCAAGGAGCTCCTCGCCGTCGTTTGGACGCCCGTGTCCAGCGCGGATATGGCGGCGCTCAAGACCCTTTCTAGTTTTCTCATGAGCAAAGAGTGAGTGAGCTCGTCGGACTTTTTTCCCATCGCACGTTACTGAATCACCTGGATATGAAACAGCCGTCATGGTTTGATATTCCCTTGGGGTTCGAGAGGACGAGAATGGGGCCGAGAACTCTACGTCATCCCACTATTAAGTTCACATGCACTTCCCGAGTACATCGAGCTCCTTGATGAACTGCATCTTCCCAAAACTCGGAACGCGGACTGTCTTGTCGGCATCTGGGTTCTCAACCGCGGCAGACTCGCCGCACTCCCGCCGCCGGCTCCACCGCCAGCTCCACCTCAACCCCCGGCATCGGCACCTATGCCCTCTGTCCCGCCGCCATTGCCATTTGCACAGCCACCGGGGCAACAAGCGTCGGTCCTACCACCCGCCCTCGCATCTGCTTTGGCGAGTATCATGCCCGCCGGCGTAGCATTGCCTACCACAGGGCCTGCAGCGCTCGCTGCCGCGCTCTCCCATCTCCCCGCTCCCACGCCGGCCATGGTTACTCCGAGCAATCCTGCGCCAGTATCATCTGCGATCCCGCCGTCGTCCACAGCGGAACTGGCAGCGCAAGTCGCGTCGCTCACTCCGGATCAAATTCAAGCCATGTTGCTTGCACTGCAGCGACAGCAACATGCACCACCCCAATTTCTGCCGTCTTCCGCAGCGCTACCCACACCATCCTTACCCGTACCCGCACCACCCTCACAGCTTCCACATGCGTCCCAGCCGCCAGCGCTAGCATCCATGCACGTACCAGGGCCGCCGCACCATTGGGCGGCGCCTCAGCAACAACCACCACCGCCATCGGTGCCCACAATGGGGTCGCAGAAGCCATACAGCGGATACGATGAGCACGAACGTGGCGGCGGGCGCCGCGGTGGATACCATGGTCGGGACGAGCCTCCGCGCGGACGTGGACGCGGGGGTGGGCGCAGGGGCGGAGGAGGGAATGGAGTGCGCGATGATGGCAGAGGCGAGTATAGGCGGACGTCGGACGCTGGGTGGGGAGGGCGGGGGCGGGGACCGCCGTCTGGATCGCCTGGGCGGCGGGACTCGGCAGCACCGTACTGGAGGTGACCGTATTCTTTTTTTTTTTTTCTTCTACCTTTTCTTTCCCTCCAGACATAATGTTTTATGCAGAGCTTCATTTATGTTTATGTTCATGGTGGCTTTCGAATTATTTACTGACTTGTATTTACCTTATTGTAACGCGAAATACTAGTGGTAGTAGTTACTCTAGTTGGCGAGCTTGGGTAGAGGACTTTGCAGTCTATGTGCCGAGGGCACTTTTTCTGGACGTCGTGGGGTTCGAAGCGTTGCTCGCTTCTTCTGCGTTTCGGGTGCAATTGACTGTGAACAAGGAGGAGCACGTTTGTCGATCGACCGACGAGGCCATCGGGCCGGAGATACCCACTGCACCACATTTGCCAGCCACGGCGCCACGATCACAGGCACGACAGCAGCAACTGAAGCTTATCGCAACCAAAGCAACAGGTGTATGGGTCACTTGATAACTCTCGCGACGTGAGCAACACCCCGTTCTTGTCGCTTCGCCGCTCTGCCCGCGTGGCCAACTCACTGCTACTGCCCTGAATTCCCCCCGACTTTGGCCCTCCTCCGTCGTGTCTGTTTTCCAGATGGTAATGTTCCTTCTTTTGCCGTCGCGGATGCGTTTCATGCCGACGAACCCCCTTCCGACCCTTGATATAGCTCGCTGAATCAGTGGGCGATGGACTTCCAGGTGCGTGGCTACGTGCGCATGGATGTGTGTTTTAAAATGTTTATTTTTTTATTTTTTGGGGGGAAAACAGGGAAATATGGAACGCATCCTCGAGAGCATCGCCGTTGCCAAGGCGCGCGGCGCGGCCGTGCGCGTCGGGCCCGAGCTGGAGATCCCGGGGTATGGCTGTCTGGACCATTTTCTCGAGGGTAAGTGAGAAATGTGAATGTGCTGCGTGCGGGTTTGCGTTCAGATAGATGCTGATTTGTGATTTGTGGATGCGCAGGCGACACGGTGCTGCATTCGTGGGAGGTGCTCGCGAGCATACTCTCGTCCGAAGACACGCTCGACATCCTCTGCGACATTGGAATGTGCGTGCGTCTCTTTTCCCCTTTCCTCTCTTCTTGCAAAGCGAGTCGCCCCCTCCTCCGCCACCCGACCCCCTCGTCCTCCGTCTGTGGCTTGATTACATATCGTATGCGCGCAGGCCGGTGATCCACAAGAACGTGATATACAACTGCCGCGTGATCATCCATAACCGCAAGATCCTGCTCATCCGCCCCAAGATGTGGCTCGCGAACGACGGCAACTATCGCGAGCTGCGCTATTTCACGCCCTGGATGAAGCGGCGCCAGTGGGAGGACCATTATCTGCCTCGCATCGTGCAGGCCGTCACTGGGCAGGTGCGTTACGTTCAGTTTTTCCTTAGCCATGACCGAGGCGGCATATTGAGAAAAGGCGAGATAGGTCAAGGTGCCGTTTGGGGACTGCGTCGTGAGCACGGTCGATACGTGCATCGGAGTCGAATTATGCGAGGAGCTCTTCACGCCAGAGAGGTGCGATTGTTTACGGCGAGAGGGGATGCGCGTTTCTCAACTCATGTCTGTAGCCCACACATCCTCATGGGTCTCGACGGCGTCGAAATCTTCACAAACTCGAGTGGGAGCCACCACGAGCTCAGGAAGCTCAACAAGCGCGTTGACCTCATCAAGGAGGCCACGCTCAAGGTGCCACTCACTTGCCATCCATCCCATTTTCGCTTTTTGTCTGTTCTTGAAAGGAGGCTAACTTTGCCCGTGGGTAGCTGGGCGGCGTGTACCTCTACGCGAACCAACAAGGCTGCGACGGCGACCGGCTGTACTATGACGGCTGTGCCATGATCGCGCTTAACGGACGCATCGTCGCACAGGGCTCGCAGTTCTCCCTCGCGGACGTCGAGGTCATCTCGGCGACGATCGACATCGAGGACGTGCGTGCCCACCGCGCGAAGAGCAGCCGTAGCATGCAGGCCGCGGCCGCGGAGCGTTATCACCGCATCGAGGCACCCATCGCGCTCTCCAGCGGCAAGTTTGACGTGATCGCAGAACTCAACCGGCCTGCTGCGCCGCCAAACGACGTAAGGTATCACACGCCCGAGGAGGAGATAGCGTGAGTTCGTTTCCCGGCGTCTTGTCGTCTTTGCCCGTCGTATTGATGTTTGTTGGTGTGCACGTGAAACAGGCTGGGCCCTGCTTGCTGGCTGTGGGACTATCTTCGCCGCTCGCGCACGCAGGGGTATTTCTTGCCGCTCAGCGGTGGCATCGACAGCTGTGCGACGGCTGTCATCGTTTACTCGATGTGCCGCCTGGCCGTCGATGCGGCGCGCAGCGGGAGTACGTCATTATCATATCCATTGATTTCCCAGCCATCCTTCGTCCCTCCCTCCTTCCCCTGCTGACGCCTGCTGGTGTGCGCCGCGGATCCAGATAAGCAGGTGATCGCCGACGCGCGACGCATCGTTGGCGAGCCCGAAGGCTCGGACTATGTCCCCACGGACGCACGCGAACTGTGCGGGCGGATCATGCATACGTGTTACATGGGCACGGAAAACTCGAGCGCAGAGACGCGCGGACGCGCGCGGGAGCTCGCGGAGGCCATCGGCAGGTGTGTTTTTGGGTTCTTAGCCTCTCTCTCTCTGGGCACACGCCGCGATGTGATGCGATGGCTGACGTGGGTGGCCCCACCCCAGCTACCACACGGACCTGAACATGGACAACATTGTGACCGCGCTCCGTACGCTCTTCCAGGTTGTGACGGGCGTGCGGCCGCGCTTCCGCATGCACGGCGGGAGCGAGGCGGAGAACCTCGCGCTGCAAAACATCCAGGCGCGCTTGCGGATGGTGATTGCGTATTTCTTTGCGCAGCTCCTGCCGTGGGTGCGCGGGCGCACTGGCGGGCTCCTCGTTCTGGGAAGCGCAAACGTAGACGAAAGGTGGTGTATGCTCGCCCTGCATAGAGTCGCCGTTCCGACGCGTCGATGGGAGCGCAGCTTGCGTGGGTATTTGACCAAGTATGATTGTTCTTCCGGTCGGTGTTGGCCTTCCCTGCTCCTTTGGACGTGATCGCGTCTTTAACTGCGGAAATGCAGCGGACATCAACCCTATTGGAGGAATTAGCAAGACAGATCTGAAACGTTTCATCGCATGGGCGCAGGAGAAGTTCCAACTTCCTATCCTCTCTCGGTGAGGGGTTTTCTCTGGATCAGTGTCGGAGGGGAATTCCTGAGTGATGGTTGACCTTTGCAAGCTTTCTGACTGCTGTGCCCACGGCCGAGTTGGAGCCGTTTACGGAAACATACGTACAAGCTGACGAGGTGCGTCCGGTACCCACCGGCTTCATTCCTTGCCGATGCCTGTTTACTCAACGTATTATTGCGCGCGCGCGCACATCCTAAAGGCCGACATGGGGATGACGTACGACGAACTATCCGAGTTTGGGCGGCTACGCAAGGTAGAAAAGTGTGGGCCGTATAGCATCTTTACGAAGCTGGTGCACGCGTGGGGCGCGCGGCTTTCGCCTCGTCAGATAGCCGAGAAGGTCAAGCTGTTCTACTTTGAATACGCCCGGAACCGGCACAAGATGACGACGCTCACGCCGTCGTACCACGCTGTAAGCGGGCTGCTGTCTGCCGTTGTTTTTCTCTTCTGACATCGTTGACGGTGGACACGTAGGAGGGGTATAGCCCTGATGACAATCGTATGTTGCGTCGCTGGTGGGGGTTGACAACATTGCTAACGTGATAAGGATCGCAGGGTTCGACATGCGCCCGTTTCTGTACCCATCGCGGTTCCCGTGGCAGTTTAGGAAGATCGATGACGTCGCAGCATTGCTGCCCGATAGGTCGAACATCGAGCCAGAGCAAAAGACAAAAACAGATTAATTGTACAGTACCTGTATGCACGGATGCAAGAAATGTCATGGATGTCATGCACGGAACGGGCTGAAACAAGGAGCCCCCATACCGGCTTTGCAGTGTAGCCGTGCAGCCGAGGGAACAGAAGGTGTCGAAAACGGATCGAGAATCCGGGGGCCTTGCTTGATGTGACCAAATCAGGAATAATGCATGGGTACAAGGAGTCCGATGTGGAAACGTGACTGAATGGCGCGCCAGCTTTGACAGCGATATTGAACCGTGACCTTTCTAATTGACAGGGAAGGCTGTCCCAAAGCCTAGACGCCCCCAGTTGTGGAACTCCCGTCCCTCGTTAGGCAACTTCGCGTACGCCCGGCGAGGTTGCCGGCGTGCCGCCCAGTAGTGCGCCCACGCACTTTCCACCCTGGACCGCTCCTTCTTCGCCTTCTCTGCCCGTTTCTGTGCAGTAATTTGTCACCGTCCTCTGGGAGTCCGGTCCCAGAAATTCTCCTGTGTGCTCGGCAAGGTGCTGTGGCCCGCAGCTCGGTTGCACCACGCGGGAACGGAAGAGAGTGAGGTGCTGTGGTGAATCAATAGCGTGCCCCATTTCCGATGAATGTTGGATGTATTTTGACATGCTGCCCTCTCGCTTCGCCTCGGCGCAAAGCGTGATCCGCTCTCCCGATTATGTCGACGCCTCTGGCCTGGCTCCCGTGCTCCCATAAAGCCCACCCACGAGGCTCAGCATCACTGCCGCCCCCCATTATCACACCCCTTCACCTTCCCACTGCCATGTCATCCAGACCGTCATCTAAGTTCCTCAACCGCGCCTCGGTCGGTCATCTCATTGATCATCCTCTGCGATGTGCTCACACCCACTGGCCCAGACCTTCAACCCGATCAAGCCTGCTGGCAATACCCAGCAGACCGACAATGAAGCCGCCGTGAGAGAGTTCGAGGCCACGGTAAGCGCGCGCGTATTTTGTCGTGCGCCTGCTTCTTTGGTTCAATTCCGCGCCATGCTTTTTTGCCCATCAGTTCAAGAAGAGCGTCTCGTCTTATCACGAACCCTCCGCAATTGTACGTACCCTATCGTGCTGTGGCCCGTGTGCGTTCCTCCTTTGTGTTAACATTCGCGGCGATAGGCTGGAATTATCGATGCGTTTAAGCACATCAACTCGATCGATGATCGCAAGATGGCCGTGAGTTATCGGCCTGCGCCGTATTCGCGGGTTTCAGCTGACGCATGAGCCACGTCACACACAGCTCGAGCGCGTCGTCTCGTTCCTCTCGCATCACGCAGACGGACCCCTGAAGGATGCCGTGCAAGAGTTGGAGAAAACCCTGGTCAAGCTCCGTTCGTCATTCTCTAAACCTCCCGTCGTGTTAGCCCGTACGCTTTGGCCTGACAGCGTTCGCCGCACCGCCCAGTTTACGATGACCTTTCCCACCCTCCCGCGACGTATATTGGGCCTACGTACTCGTACCGCCGGCCAGATGGTTCTTATAACAATGTCTGCGACCCTAGCATGGGCAAGGCCGACCGGCCGTATGCACGCAGTGTGCAGCAGATACATGCCCTCCCGCGCAACATGCTTCCTGATGCCGGCCTTGTCTTTGACACTCTCCTCAAGCGTGAAAAGGTTGAGGCCCTGTCAGCCCGGCATTTGTATCCACCCGCTGATGTGCTTGGTTCAGTTCGTCAGGCACCCGGCTGGACTGTCCAGCATGATGTTTTCATTCGCAGCGCTTGTCATACATACGTAAGCTTTTGATCGTGTTTCATCCCGTCGGCGCGTATCAACCTACCCGTTCGGAAAGCGTTTTCCGTACGTCCCACAGGGACGTGAATATCAACGAAACGTCGTCGTATGTCGACCTCGCACCACTATACGGTAACAACGAAGAGACGCTCAACAAGCTTCGCGTGGGTGATGGCCGAGGGCTTCTCCTTCCGGATACATTTGCCGAGGATCGTCTTATGCTGCTTCCCCCCGCCGTCTGCGTTTTGCTTGTACTGTTCAATCGCAACCACAACGTGTGTTCTTGTCTGTCTTTCAACGCCATTTCCTCGCTTATTGATAATTCATGTCTTAGTACATTGCTAACAAACTGCTTGAGATTAACGAGCGCACCACCTACCAGAACCCAGATGATATCCCCTCGAACGATACCGAGCGCCAAAAGAAGATTGCCATTCAGGACGAGGACATCTTCCAGACAGCGCGTCTCATCAACTGCTCGTGGTTTGGAAGTGCAATCTTTACCGATTACTTCAGCAGTATTCTTGGCCTCGTTCGCCAAGGTAGCACCTGGAGCTTAAACCCCTTTAGTGTCCGTGGTTCTTTCTCTTCATTCCACATTGGTTTGGCTAATTACATGCTCAGGAAATTCGCGAGGAGGATCACAAGCTCTTCGAGCGTGGTCGTGGCAATGTCTGCAGCGTTGAGGAAAGTACTACAGGTCATGTCTGCATCGACTTTTGACAGACGGTGCTATTGCAGTTCAATTGTTTGTATCGGTGGCATGCGACTACTTCAGAGGCAGATGAAAAGTGGGTTAAGCATTTGATGGGCGAGCTCTTCCCTGGAAAGTCGGTGGAGGAGGTAAAGTCATACTTCTTGCATCTCCACTTGCGTATTTACACATCGTGGCCTACAGCTTACAGCCAAGAACTTTACGGATGCGGTTGTGGAGATCCAGAAAAAAGAGCCAGATATCTCTCACTGGACGTTTGACAAGTGGGTGGTCCCATCAGAGGTGTTTTTATTTCCTAGGATCCGTACTTATGCTCTCTTCAGGTTGAAACGGGGAAAAGATGGAAGGTTCAAGGATAGCGAGCTCGCGAAGATCATCAAGGATGCGTATGCAATATTCTTAGGTCAGAGTGATGGCAAACTAATGATATAACAGGACCGAGCATCCAGCTGCCGCTTTCGGGGCGCGTGGCACACCGCATATCATGAAGCTACACGAAGTGATGGGTATTGAAGCCAACCGCCGCTGGGGTGTCTGTTCATTAAATGAGTTCCGCAAGGTATTTGACTACTCTTCTCACCCATAGTGCAGTATAGTTTTAACTTTCGTCGTAGTTCCTTGGCCTCAAGCGTGAGTTGGATGTCTCTGTCTCGGACCTAACGTGAGGATTCTGATACCTTGTAGCTTATGCTAGCTTTTTGGAGTGGAATCCGAGCCCGGAGATCGCGGAGGCGGCCGAACGCCTCTACAACCACATCGACAATCTCGAACTTTATGTAGGTTTGCAGGCTGAACAGGCGAAACCCGTCGTTGATGGTGCTGGTCTCTGCCCTGGTACGTTCAAGCCCTTCATTATGTTTTGGGAACTCACTTTTTTTTTCCTTCGCAGGATATACCATCAGCCGCGCCATTCTTAGCGATGCCATTGCATTGACACGTGGCGACCGCTACTTCACCGCGGACTACACTCCATTCAATCTCACCGCGTGGGGTTTCGCAGACAGCCAGCGTGATCCAAAAGGTCCAGGAAATGGGAGTATACTTGGTCGCCTCATCCTTCGTGGCCTTCCTGGAGAGTTTTCGGAAAATAGCTCTTACACATGGTTCCCGCTCCAGACTCCCGAGTCCATGAAGGTCTTCCTCAGGAATTTGGGCACGGCTGATCGTTACAGCTTCAACCGGCCCCCTGATCCGCCCGTAACTGCCATCGCATGCGAGTACAATGATGTCCGGCAGGTATTGGGTAGCCCTCAGTTCCGTCCCTCGTATGGTGACAAAGCTGCACGCGTTGTTTCCGGTGAAGGGTGTGTACTTGTGACAAGATGAAGTACGGCAGTTAGCTGAGCCAATATTGTGACAGGTTCTTCCTTGCATCGAACAACGATGCGGAAAGCCAACGCGACCAGCGGGAAGTTCTGCGCGTGGTGGGGGCGCCAGACCAAACCGAAAAGATCGCCCACTATTTCTACGAGAGGACACGTAAACTCATCGTCTCAAAGTCGTACATCCTCGCCGATAAAGGGGTCAGATATGTCGACATTGTTCAGGACGTGCTGCGCTATGTGCCGCTATACTGGACTGCAACGGAACTGGTGTGCAATTCTGCAATCGTCTATTCTGGCATTTGCTAAAAAACTGGATTGAAAGGCTGGCCTGACACTGAAAGCGGATGAGGATTCATGGGGCGACTATACCGAGTCTGAGCTCTATGAAATGATTACCGATATATACTCGTATGTGCTCTATTTGCTGTGTTTTATCTTTCTGTTACTAATGTGCGCACAGCTTCCTATTCCTCGACGTCGACGCGTCCAAGGCAATGAACCTCGAGGCAAGAGTAAAAGAGCACATCAGGGATCTCCATCGCCATATCAGGGGCAACATCCTAGCTGATGTTGGAAAGGTGAGACATGTGACTTCTCAGTACAGTTCCTCAGCATTTACACAGCGTTGCAGCTTTCTATCGCAGGTATCGTCGGCACCATTCAGTCGCTGTTCTCCGCAAAGGTGAAGAAACAGAAGCTCTCTGTCGCGGAAAGCCTGTTTGAAGATGGTGCTTCTATTGATCGAACCACGAACAACGTCCTGTCTCTCTTAGTCGGCGCATCTGTCGAGCTTTCGCAATGTACGTACAGGTCCTCCGACCTTGGGGTCGTAGACTGAGCCTTTTCCTTTTCAGCTCTTATCAACATTGTGAATTTTTACCTCGACCAGCCCAACGTAGTCAGCCAGCTTAGGGCCTCCGATGCCAGAAATCCTGCCCTTGAGGGCTACATCTACGAAGCCATGCGTAAGCCTCATGTCCATAGCCTATTCTTGGTACTGATGTTTCTTGAATCTCATGTAGGTATCGATCCCCCATTCCGGGGTGTTTATCGTATGTAGTTGCCATTCTTCACACGTTTTGGCCTGATTTAATATCTGTATACAGGTGAATCTGTGGCTGATCAGACTGTGGGCAACCTCACATTCTTCAAGGGGCAACGTACATTTGTTGACCTTGCACATGCCAGCCGTAATGTAAGTTACCCAACTGTCTATATGTCCCTCGGTACTGACGTATAGGTATCATAGCCTCACGTGTTCCCCAATCCAACGACTGTTAATGTCCACCGTGAATCAAAGGACCGCTATCTCACCGGAGACGGAGTTACCCGCTCCCTCGGGGTGGATCTGACAACCAAGATTATGAGTCAAGTGCTCCGCGCTGTGTTTGAGTTTGATTGCATGCGCCGCGGACCAGGCCTTTCGGGCACACTCAAACGTTACAAGGTCGCTGCGGTGAACACCCTGCGCTATGAATTCCTCGGTGCGGATCACCTCCCGACTGCATGGCCGAACACCATGATCCTCCAGGTGAGCTCGCGCGTCGTATTTTATATTCTACTGGGATTTATCTAAGACCCGGTGGCGTGAAATAGTATAACGTTCCCGTTGCACAAGCATCCACGAATGCCGCGTAGGCGAGTCTTGCATGTTTCCACATTGTTATTGTCATTGTCCCGAATGCTTCTGAATGGGGCACGACCCATATCCGTCCAATTATATCCGTATGTTAACGTAGCGGCTTCAGCTTCGCGCACTCATACTGCCTGTGATGACATGCCGGGGGCGATCTTGATGTAGGATTACTGTGCTTTCTGATGAGTTTGATTCGCACTGCGCTTCACACCGAATGTTACGTGGCATTTATTTCTTGTATTTGCCAAAGATTACCACATTTTCCTGTCCGTTTCCACGGATGCCCAGAGTGCACCACCTCGAATATGGTGGTTCCAGCGACTTACCTCCGAGGTCGGGAAGCTAAATCCTTGCCTATTAATACTGCGTCTATTTCTGTCTGCAGTTGCGTTGATGTCGGAGTAGAAGACCGTCACGAGGAACGAGCGAAGCCGGCACGGCGATGGGCGTGAGAGTTCTAGTCAACCCATCGGGCCTCGGGGGTTAGTGCCATGGTCATGTTATCATCGCGAGTAACAAAGGAGGCTTTAGAACGTTGGTGTCCGTCATGGTATAAATCATCCGACCGAAAGGCCATACCTATTTCGTCGCCCACGCTCCTTATCTCCTTTGATCTCTGTAACGAGATGTCGGCCTTCTCGTCGCCTCTTCTCCCCCCATCCAGGGGATCTACTGTCCGCGTCTCGGTCCTGCTCGTGGGCAGGATTGTGGTACGGACGGCTGTAATGTTCCCGTCGCCAGTGCCTGGACATGATACGATGGACATGCCCATTTATTGTTTCCTCGTAGAGAACGACAAGACGGGAGAGAAAATGTTGTTTGACCTGGGCCTTCCGAAATCTTGGGAGGAAAAGTTCTCCCCACATGGTGAGTGTTCACCGCCGCCACTGGATTTGGTTATCCGAATGGATTGGTAGCAGTAGGTTAGTGGCTGACTTGGATTGCTCGGCTTGTCAGTCCTCGACCGCACGCGACAGTCCAACGCAACCTTCGAAGTCGATTCCGACGTCGTCGACATCCTGAACTCCGCCTCCGTGCCCCTGTCTTCCATCAACGCCATCGTCTGGTCCCACCACCACATGTGCCACATGTGCCACACGGGCGACCCTCTTCCCGCCAGACACCTCGCTCGTCGTCGGCCCCGGCTTCAAATCCAACTCCAAGACGTACCCGGGGTATCCCGAGAACCCAGACTCGCACATCCCGCGGGGCGCCCTGGGGGGTGGCCGCCGGCTGATCGAGCTGGACTTTAACGGGGACGGTGCTGCTGCTGCTGCTGCGAGGAGGATAGGCGGATTGCGCGCGATCGATTGGTTCCGGGATGACTCGTTCTACATCGTGGAGGCGCCCGGCGTCGCGGGCGACCACGTCATGGGCCTCGCGCGCACAGCGCCAGACAAGTTCGTGCTGCTCGGGGGCGGCGCCGCGCACCACGCCGGCGAATTGCGCCCGAATCCGCTCGTGCCCCTCCCGGCTCCCGGAATCGATCGTGCCAGATCCGTTCGGACCGCCGGATGCGGCCACCCCGACCCCCACTTCTGTCTTTGAGCCGATCCACAAATTGGGCCGGGGCCGGGGCCAGGGCCGAGGCCAAGGCGCGGGGGGCGGCGCGTTTAGGACCACGCCGTTTTATGCGATCGCTCCGTTCATGCAGAACGACGCTGCGGCTTATCGCGCGACGCAGGAGGCGGTCCGAGCGCTCGACGCGAGCCCGGATGTGTTGGTGGTCTTTGCGCACGACTCGTCGCTCTGCGACGTGCTCGGGTTTCATCCCCATCCCAGGGCGGATTTAACGGAGTGGTATAAGGACGGGGATGGGCATGGACGAAGGAGCAGGAAGGAGATCGGGAGATGGAGATTCTTGAGGGATTTTCGGGTTGATGGTCTCGGTGCGGGCGGTCGACGGGTAGCACTTTGAACGCTTGAACCCTCTGCTATGACTGCTGTCTCTCGTCTCGCGTCGGTTTCTACCTCTCGATCGTGTACAAGTCTGAAATGTCCCAGCCGGAGGAGAAACTGGGCGTTTATGATATGCGATGACACACCGTGCTGTATGAATTACTCTTATTCGCTCTCTCGTCCTGCTTCGCTATTCTTTGGCCGAGCTCTCTGTCGCTTGGAAGGAGTGTGGCTTCGAGCCGTTCTGGTCCTTGATCAGACGCGCAATCCTTGAGAGTTGTCTGTCGCACAGTGCGACGAGCTGGAAGCTGCCGCCGAGGAAGTGTCGGACCTGCGTGAGGTTCCGCGATTGTGGCGTCGGCGCGTCAAGGTTGACAGCCGCGACGATGAATGCTCCAGGACATTGGTTAGTTTGGATGGTCACGAGAGGGGGCTAAGGGGGTGACGCTGGGTACCGTTTTGCGGAAGCTGTCCTCCCACACCGACGTCTCCTGTCGTTGCGTCGGGCTGAGGGAGCGTGACCCCAAGTAGAACGACGATAGGATTGAAGGTCATATGCATGTCAGAGGATATCTGCATGTTCGCCGTGAGCGCGTGTTGGCAGCGAGATGAGGTTGCAAGTGAACTTACGTTGAACGTTTGGCGAACTTTCGCAAGGCCCGTGTCTCCCGAGCCCGGCCACAAGGAGACTGGGGAGTGAAAATGTCCAGAGGTTGAGGTTGTTTCTTGAGGATGTCGAATGAAGAATGGGAATCCACCGACTGCCCAATCTCTCTCCGGTCTCATATATATGCGTGTTGAAGCGCCTTTATGATCGCATAAGATGACCCGTTGCAGCTCGAAGAAGGCAATGTGCGGCAGCCTGCAGGAGAAGGACTGGGAGTACCGCGTTATGCCAGTGGTGCGGCGGGCCAAAATGGATGAGTGAGTGCGCCGAGACGGGCTGCGAAACGATTTTCTAATGACCGTGACTTGGCACTAGCCTCGTCAGCTCTATGCCCACAGCCCACTGCACAACTTAACGCGAACGCGTGATAAATAAAATGGCGCTGCGACAGCACAACGATGCGCTGACCATCCCCTATCACTTACTCCCCCGGGTCTGGGATGGAAACAACAGCTATCAAACGTCACGCCCAAGGTTGAGAATATCATCAAAGATGACATCCCACATGGCGGCAGGCCAATGGTCCAACTCTGATGGGATGCAGTGGTTTTACGAACCTGACTTCTGATGGGTTCTACCGTGGTGCTGGACGTAAAAGGATGGCTGATATGCAGCGTGGCAGGTTGCTGCCGATGGCATCAACTCTCCCGTCCGCTATCGTCATGAGCGCCTACTCGAAGTCCCTTCAAATTTGCCCGACGATATCCGCACCGAAATTGTATTTCGCGAGCGAGCGCAGCGCACGCGATCCTGCCCTACTCAGCACTTGCGTCCTCAATCGTCCATCCCTTCTGATGCAAGCGTGGGCCGATACGCTTCCGCCACTGATCGCGGGCATCCAGCCAGGGACCATCGCGTCCTTTCCACTACGCTTCCGACATGCCGAGGTGGATACCGGCGCCCGAACAGCACTTCTTGGAGACGCAGTGCACATCGTCCATCAGCTAGCAGGGCCCAACCTGGGACTTGGGACGCGGCAGAACTTGCGCGCTGCATCCAGTACCGCCGTCACGCATGGCGGCGATATCGGTATGTGTACCCTCGCGTGCTAAGGGGACCCCCGACTCATGCAGAGGGTTCTGGGTCCAGGCTCTCACTCCGCACTGGCACCGTACACTCGTGTGGGTGCGTAACACTGGCGTTGAGGCACTCGTTGACGGAACTCGAGTTGCCAGGGTTATGGAGAGTGGTTTAAGGTCCGTCGTGGGAGGCGTAATGCGGCAGCTCGACAGAGCAGCGTCTGGGCCTGGTAGTGACTGCAGAGAAATAATGATCTGCATCTGCCGTAATATAAAGTCATTCGGGGGCATGAACCAGCATGAACCTCAGAATCAAAGCTCAGGGTGCCATTTGTGGTTCCTACTAATCTGAGAACAAAGGCGCTTGCTGTGACTCTAGTTTAGCTGTTGCTTTTCTGATGCGTCCCGCACACACATTTATGGCTATACAGTCATTGTCCTGCGATTTACAGCGTGATTTTATTATCGCCCACCCAATCCTTTTTTATCATATCCTGGAATACCTCCACAGCACCGAGAGTTCTGACGTCTCCCGAACCGTCCAGTTTGGCGGCTGACGAGTGTGGCTGGATCACGGCCAGATGTTTAACAGGATTGTTCAGGTATTCCAATTTGACGAACATGACATTAGGCAACGTCGGTCACCAAGTCTCGAGATACAATGGGGCCAGCATATCACAAAACGCGAGTGACAATGGGATGGGCATCGGGTAGACCAATTTGAGGGCATGTAGGGCCAAGGCAGAAGGAATTCCACAGATTTAGCTCTATTACTGGATTTGCAAGTATTCAACGCACTGGGGCCAGGGAAAAGGATCACGGCACTGTTAGCAGTAAAGGTAACGAATTCCTCAAGCAAGCTTCAAACAACATGTATAAATGACAATGTAAAGTGGACTGTAAACAGATAAGTGCCGAGCGCGTGACTGATATGAAAAGAGGACGGCACCAGTGAATCACCGAACCACTTCCTTCTCTCCCCAGTGATGAATAGCTATAGGTCGACCGGAGAGCCGCCGTGCGTCGACAAATGGTTGTATGTCCTCCTGGACAGATCCAGTTATTACAGGTCCCCCCAAGAAAAGATTGCGCAAGTGGGCAACACTTCTGTGACCCGTTCCCCGATGAGCTCCTGCAGTGCAGATGAAATGAGCGGCACGAGACTCTCGGATACATAGAGACTCTGGACAGCGGTGAATGACCGGAAGAGTTCGAGGAAGGGGCTGGATTCCATGCCATCTGTCGCTCGCGGAGGAAAGGACGAATAGATCATGAGGTCGAGTCGCTTGACAAGAGTGAGGAAAGGCGAAAGCTGGCTGCATATCACGGCCATTGAAGAAATCCCCTTCCCCGTCCTGAATGACGAACCACGTCGGGGGAGCTCGAGTTGGATGAATGTTGTATAAAACATCATTCTGGCACCCTTGCACGGCTTGAGCCATATTGCGCGACCCATAAACTGTGCGAGATGCGGAATGCCAAGGACGGGGTTCCCGTCAACGCCAAGTGACACGTGGAGTTGGCGGAGCACGGGGGTATCGATACGTGCGACGAAGTCCTCCAAGTACCCGCTCCTGCCTTCAAAGGAAAACTTGGCGAGAGCGGGGAGAACTGCGCGTGCCCACTTGCGTGTCCGTGGACTCTGAGTCGGAGGTCCCCTGGTTGGTTGGGGCGAGATCGAGGCGATTCGGCTACTTTGGTTACAAGCCAAAGTGATTCGAGCCTGTTCAAAGAGGACAAGCAGGCGACCAGCGACCTGGCAGGAACGTGCCCCCAACGAGGAATATGCAAGAGAGTAAGGTCGACGAGGTCACGGGCAGACAAAATTAGGCCCCTTGCTGCCTGAAATGAAATGTATTCCAGCTGGAGTGTTCGCAGACGTGGGGCGGATCTGCCAAGAACTTTTCCCTCAAATGGACATTCGTGATATGGAAAATTCGCCTCGAGCCGCAGATATGTGAGCTCCGGGAATGGCACCTGCATTGCCCCAACGAGCGCTTCTTCCCATGCTTCTGGAAAATTTCTGATGCTGATGTGACGGACACGATCGGGATGTTCGAGCGCAGTAATGACGTTGTTCAGCATCATTTCCGGCGCATACATCCAACCGCAATGATAGTCGATCTGTATAGGCAAGTCGAGCCCGATATCCAGCATCGCCCTCACTGATCTACGTCCTAGGCAGAAAAGTCGTAGATCCAGGCGGCACGGCGATGAAAACACGACGCTTCGCCACCATCGGCACACGTGCACTAGCGTATGCCATTTATCGGCGCTGTAAAAGCTTTTGTCGTCCAAATAAAAATCAAATATCTCTAGGAGGGCATCATCTGGGAGATCGTCGATCGTTGTCTGGCCTACACCGCAGTAGTCAGATGAAATTGCAGACACTTCAAAGGAGACCCACATAAACCTCGTGGTCCATCGAACACCGTCTGGGGACGTGTTAAACGTTCCTCCATAGCCAGGTCCTCGGAGTCGGAGGAACGATCAGTCTGGATAGCTTCTCGGACATGGCTACGTGAAAACTAAGTTACTTCAGAGATGTGGGCAGTGACGTTTCAGACGCACTTGTCAGAGCTCATTGTGAGGACGCTGTGCTGAATAGCGAGGTGGTTGTGTTGTCAAAGCTTGACGAGACCCCTAATTCACTCACCCAGACACAGGTGACGTAATTTTATATTAGCCGAAATTATCATCGATTGCGTTGTCATCGAACCATTAATATCTTCTCATTTTCGACATGCTAACTCTTTAGACGAAGACCAACAGTCCATTATCTTCGCGTTGATCGGAAGGGGATCGGCCACAACACGAGAGGCAAAAGTTGCTCATTCCCACATACCCCAACGAGGAACCAAAAGGCTCTCAGAAA